>JAMZAV010011070.1:0-20339 GCA_024449915.1 Sweltsa coloradensis | reverse complement strand
TACATCTGTTTCATACATCTGTGATGTTAAAACAAAACTCGAATTAAATAAATAAATAAATACATGGTTATATTAATCAATTATCAATCAATAAATCAATAAATAACCAATCAAACACAGAATGTTGCAAACCTACAAAAAGGTATAAAAATATGTTTTGAAACACCCTGTAGTTCAAATTATTAGTAAACCAAGACAGTTATATTATACCAACACTGTATGTTGAAGAATAATCAACCTACAATAACAAAATACATGTCTCATAATAGTGATTGAGTATGCATATTTTTGCCTCCCTTAGTAGTCGCGCAGCGGTCGAAAAGACCGAGCAACCGAACAGGACCTCTTATCTTAGTTGAAGTTCTGCAGAACACTGAATCGCGTATTGCACACTGGCTTCAGAAATCTATTTTGGGAAGGTAGGCGGAACTAGACAAGCCACGCATGCGCGCTGTACAAATCCCAATTGTTGAAAAAAAAAGACGGTCTAAAAGACCACACGCGACTACATCTCGGGTTAATTGAGCGAGCGTAGCGAGCGTCTCCACTTGACTCTTATGGCTCGAATGTCTGTTTTTTTTTTTTTTTTCTGTTACTGCTTCGATACAGGTCGCACCGTTTCTCTGATCGACCTGAAATTTTGCACACATGTACATACCACCTAGGCGGGTTGCTGTATAGTTTTTGAACAAAAATCCGATCATTGGTTATAAAAAATAAAAAATAAAATAAAAAAATAAAAATGTACCGATCGTTATGAAATTTTGCAGGGTCAATAAGTACAACATTCTCTCCTATTTTCCAAATTTTCAGCTAAATCGGTCAAGACCTTAAAGACTTATTGCTAATCATAATTCGAAAAATGATGTTAAAAATGAAGGAGGCAGTGAAGATACAAAGATACACTTTAGAAGGCATGACGTGAATTAGTACAATGCAAAGTTGTTGGAATAGTAATGTGTACAAATAATGTCAATATCTAGGTAGGCCTACACTGTGTGGTGGGCCTTATGGGAATGTCGTACTCGGGTCATGTTGCACGTACCGGTGCTCGCTCAACAACGCGTCCAACTGAGCGTTTTCCTAGTATTCACTCATATCATGGGTTTATTGAGATATAACCACAGTCACAGTGCATATATCCCACTGGGCCACTCAGTGCCCTGGCAAACTACTTACAGTGATCGGTGCCTACAATATTTAGGGGCCTAACTGTACCTACCCACCCTCCCCCGACTTGCGTGGGCAACAAGAAAGTCTGGGGGCGTGCCCCCAGTTTAACCCAGCAGTGAATTTTCTAAATTTTGGTGATCCTAGAATGGATTTGGTGTGTTTTACCGGCAATTAATCTATTTTATTAGATGTTGATTGACCCATTTTTAAGTGATGAAATTTAGCATCTAATGGCTGGAAAGTTTTATGTTTTCTTTGTTGGACTCATAATGCCAACGGTTTTTCACTCTTTTTCGTCTTCCCCAGCTTAGCCCTGCAAGTAATTTTTTTTATTTTTGTGATCCTAGAACGGATTTAGTGCATTTTAACAGCAATTAATCTGATTTATTAGATGTTGATTGACCCCTTTTTGTATGTAGTGAAATTTTTAATGTAACGGCTGCAGAAAGTATTGTTTTCTTTGTTCCAACGGTTTGTTATTCTTTCTCACCTTTTGCACATATCCAGGATTTGAAACAAATACACATTGTGAAAGCAATACACAAAGAATATCAGGGGCCTGGCCCATCAACAAAAAAAAAAAGCGGTTTATTCAAGGTTGTTTGATAGAAATCTGTGAGCTTTGGAGTAAAATTCAATTCAATACTATTTGAAAAGAAAATGTACGATTAAATTATTTTACGGACAAACATGCTGTCTTGATCACATTGAAATCAATGTACTGGAAATATTTCAATTCAAATAGGGCCAAGAATGTTCTTCTTATTGCATTCATGATGTCGATCCTCCATGCCACCAGCTGTTTTTTTTCCAGCATCAATCAATCAAATCAAGCTAGGACAACAAACGTGTCGATTCATTTAGCAAAATTGTTGAACTGTTACCTGTTATTAGTTTAGATTTTAGAACTACTGGATGAATATCTATAATGTATTTTGTCTGTACTTTTAAACTAAATCATAATTCATGACAAGCTTTTACAACAGTCCAGTATTAGCCCTAATCTAAATTCTAAAGTAAGATAGAGCTGTAGCCATACAATTCAGTAGGTGTGATTTGAAATAGTCATAGGCCCTATAAAGTACAGAAAAAAATTATGTATAATTAAAAAGTAATGGGCGGGTAGGTCCCTGCGGGACCACTCACCCACCCCTTTTGGTATCGGTGCCTGGGCTCCGAATTTGTATATTTGCCACGCCACTGGGGCCACTCACAAGTGCAAAGCTTTAGAATTTTGGCCAGCTGTAGATATTAGGTTTGTGAGATGAATCGTTTCCTTTTGAGACCTAAACGTTTCAACTGCAATATTAAATACTAATAGGCTAGTAAATAAATTATGTTAAATCATTTAAACATTATAAACAGTTTTTTTAGACCTTACTAAAGAAATGTATAAACATTTGTTATGCTGTGTTTTTAAATCTTTAATAGAACTGCAGTTTAGAACATTTTGTAGTGGGCTCTCTATGCAAAATCTTGTTTACAGTATCACAACATTTGTGTGATAAAGAAATATATTATGTAAAATTGCACAAGGATTAGAAATAGTTTACAGACGACGGTTGATGATGTTTTCAATGGCGGCTTTTACGGTGTGCAAAGTATGCAATTTGCACACCTTATCAGTCAGGAAATTAAAAGCCTTACAAAGTACAAACCCAATTTCAATATTATGATTGAAACTTATTTTTACTTTTTAGTAAATGTTCACTACTTTAATCTTACATAAAGTATTTCTAAAACTTACGTAATTTATTTAACGGTAATCCATAATGTGGAAGTTACAAAAACGCTTGTTACTTCGGGGTGATTGGAAATGTAAACGCATTTAACTACGATTGCTCTAAGTAACACACAACGTAAGTGAAAGTGCAGCCGCCATAGCAGACATCTTTGGTGTATTCGGCACTACTAAAAAATGGAATTCCCAAATAAGAGAAAAATATGAAATTATTGTCATTATGATCTTAAATTGAGCAAAATCAACCTACTTTGAACAAAATGTTGACTGAGGCTGTGCATTCGACCTATCAAATTGCTAGAGATGTGCAAAAATGGTTTTTAAAAGTTTGCGCCTTAAAAATAAAAATAAGCGATTTGTCGCGATTTACCAAAAATCAAAATTTTCTCATGCAAAACTAAAAAAAACCTTTTTTTTTTTTTAATTTTTAATACAAGTTTTAGGATAATTTGATTGATTTTAAATGATAAAAAGAAAAACAAGCGCATGAGAGTGAAGTTCAGAATCAGTTTTCATTTTAAGCTCAATTTCAGCCTTCATTTTTAAGTTTCCGACAGTTTTTACCAGAATTAATTTCGGCTACCCGGCACCTCCACCAAATTTACGAAATTATTAATTTTTTATGTAATGTCTTTTGATATGGATATGAAGTATTTTGAGCTTACTCTCGTTCAAACGATGATTACGATCTCACAATCGCGTTGTATGACCCGGCACCTCCACCATATGTACCAGACAGGATTAATTTAATTTCGACTATGTACCCGGCACCTCCACCAAAACTACGATTTTTTTTTGTGACCTAATTCTCGTTTAAAGACATTGCTTATTTCGCCACTAGTTTGCGGTATCAACTAAAATTTTGCGAAAATTCGCGAATTGGAAATTGGTATCATTCAATCACAATTCAGGGGATTCAGATTCATGTGCAAATTGAATTTGAAGGAATTATTGCAACTTTAAAAAAATTCGCAAATTTCGTTGTCACCATTTTTGCACATCTCTACAAATTGCACACCTGCAATGGTGTCATGGGGGGTAACAAAATATATACCCCTCAGTAATCCTAAAACAAATCATTCATGAGGGTATGCGTGCGATATATACGCATATATATATTCTCTTAATACAAATGAGGAAATCCAATGTCAAGTCAAAGCACATAGGTATTCTATAATTTTGCAATCACAACAACCATCGTCCCCATAAAAAAATTATTTAAAACTCATGAAAAAAACTTGTGAAAATCCTCATATCACACTCTTAGAAATTAGAATTAAAATAAATCCGGGTCTGTGCTCCCTGTACCGGCATTAACTGGGGAGCCTCCCCCTAGCACCCCCAACCCCATTGTACAAAATAATTTACATTGCTCACGAAAGAGCGTAAACCCATAAGTAATTTTTGGATGGCACATTGCACACCTGATAATCAGTTCAAAAGCCGCCGCTGGATGTTATTCTATTGAAAATCGGGCAAAAATTATATAGGTACTATACAGTAGGTTCAAAGTGGAGGTTCGTTTTGCTGCATGGGTGCATGCTATTAACTTCAAACCTCGCTTGAGCCTTGTAGATCATCAATCATCAATTTATCGATCTACTTTACAAGACAAACAAAATCACTGCTGTGGGCTATGCAGTGGGTCGTGCCTCACCACATCGTTATTAATAACTAAAAGCGTGTTTTGATTGACAACCGACATGTATTTTTTGGGTTTATTAAGCCTACAGTATGAAATGCACTTGTCGATTGCTTAAGCTATTTAAAATTTTGGGTTGCTACAGCTCTGTAGCATGCTATTTTTTTCAACAATGATCAAGTGACACTGTATCAAGCTAATTTCAGAATTGTTATTCGTCATTGAACCGATTAATCTGTACGACGGCGTCGTTAAGCTCCGGCAAGCAAAGCCAGAGTGTGGAATGCATGGGTTAATTCTGCAACACTGTTTTACCTCCAGTACCGTATTTACTCAATTACAGGCCACATTTGAGTAATGGCAGCACCCTTATTTTGACCATTCAGATTTTAAAGAGTAGGATATAAATATTAAATACTATTAGTGTTGCCCAACGATATTGATTATTCGATACGATATCGATATCGCGGGAAAATAGAGCCTATTTTCGATATCGATATCCTTGCGCCGTGTCGGAAATATCGCGATATCGTTTTAAAAGCGATATCATAGTTAACTGGAAATAAATATTTCAGCAACGCAGTCGCCAGTCGCCACAGATAACTTTTTATTACACTAACATGAGTTATCTGTGATGGCCCATGCTCATGAGACTAAAGTTGTGATATCGTTACATATCATGCATAACCCCTGCTTTGAATGGGGCTTATTGCGTCATAGTTTGTATGCCTTTAAAAGTTTGGTTGGTTTGTATTGCAGTCGAAAAAAATCGATATCGCAATATCGATATTGATTTTTAGATTTCGATATCGCGATACGATTATACGATATCGTCAAAATGGCGCCGATATCGATGTTGAAAAATATATCGTTGGGCAACACTAAATACTATTGACAATTGCTTTTCACCACCGCACCACACTTCTTGAACTAGATATTTGATATTTTATTTGATAATTTTAAATATATCCATAAATACATAAATACATTGCATAAATACATAAATACATAAACATCAATACATTACATCCATAAATACAGTAATTTTATTTAATCCAGCTAATTTGAAACTTTAGGAGTGTGTAAAAAAAATTGTATTTAGAGTCTACCCACTTACAAAGAATGTGCGCATGGCTATATTAGAGTACATTTTACCATTTCTTTGTTTTTTTAGTAACTGATCAAAACTGCTCAAATAGTCAGGCTAGGCAAAGAATATATTTTTTAAAATATTTTACGTATTGATTTTAGACTGAAAAATTCAACAAAAACATGAACAGCTATAACGAGGATTTTTGGGGATGTGAATGTTTGTTCCCTTTATGCTGCAAATACCCAAGAAAAACGGATTTCTTTGTTTGTTAAATTGAAATTATTTGGACATACACTGTTCTTAAAATAAATATTTATAATAAGGATTTCTCTGTGTTAAATAATTTTTTTTTTTGACTTGCTTAATAATTATGGTGCAAGTGCCGTTTGCCCTATAGTAGTAGTACTAGTAAGGTCATCTTGACTTTGCAGAGGTGCTGTGTTATTAAACTGAGTGAGAACTTAACATCTCTATGCATTTTTGGCAATCGATAACTTCATTTTAAACCCATTTTAGCTACACATTACTTACATAGAAATGAGAAAAATTGCACAAAATATTAAAATTGCCTTATGCAGTATTGATTGTACCAATATTTTCGTGTGATATCGATAATTAATGTCGAAGTCCCGGCCCAGCCTCCTCAGGTGCAAACAATCAATATTTCTTCATCCAACTTCTCCTAATGAGATTGCAGGCATCATAAAAAATCTTGGAAACAAAAGATCAGCTGGGATAGACGGTGTCCCCACTTACATTATAACCAAATGTTATCGCTTAATTGCACACCCTCTCTCACTCATCATCAACACATCCTTCACATCTGGTATCTTTCCCGATAAGCTAAAACAAGCCAGAGTGATCCCTCTCTATAAACAGAAGGGAAAGAAAAGTGAACCAAATAGCTACAGACCAATCTCATTAATTTCTACGTTTGCAAAAATTTTTGAAAGAACATTTCACAACAGATTAATGTCATTTATTGATAAGCACAAGATTCTCCCTCCCAATCAACATGGCTATCAAAAAAAAAGGGAAATCCCCCTTCACTGCAAAAGTTCGAAATTTTTTTTCAAATGTTTTTTCAGCCCTAGATCGCGGTGCTCGCATTAAAGGGGTTTTTTTGTTTGCTTTTTGACACCATTGATATAATATTTTATCGGTAATCCACTCATTTGGCATTGGGGCATAGCTTATGACTGGGTAAAACCTATCTGTTAACAGGTACAGTAGGAGAAGTTAAAGGATATTGTCAAAAACATCATGCCAAATGTCAAGTCCCTTCCACGATACCTTTTTAGCGGTTCACGCAGGGCACTATTCTGGGTCCAGGTTTTTTTTTTTCCATGTAATTGGCATGCCCGGGAACTTTGATTTTGGCTCTTTAACACCCTATTTTGGGCGATTCCAGCCCAACTCTTTACAAGCCCTTCCCCTTGTTAAAAAAAATTTATCAAAATGGCCAACAAGGAGGTATAACTGTCCCAAATACTGTACCCCAAATTTTAGCTCTTCAAACCTCCAAAAAAATTTTTTCTTAAACTTTCATTCCCACCCCCTCCCCGTAAACTCAACCCTCTAATACGTCTAAACTCAAAAAAACATTTTCTTGCTCCGAGTTAGTTGAAATTCTTAGGGGCAAAAACCATCACAGCAACTCTGGATTGGTCCCCCCCAGATTTAAAAAAGTTTTTGTCTAAATTGAGAAGTCGTTGCTTCAGCTTAGGAAAACTGAAACAAATTGTAAATTCGCAAACTTTGCTAGCGGTATATTACGCTCATATCCACTCGCATATAGCATACGGACTAATGTTCTGGGGCGCCTCATCGCAAGCAATCCGTGTCTTTCGCATTCAAAAGCGAGCCATCAGAATCATGGTTGGAGCCAATAGGAGAAAATCCTGTAAAGAATTATTTAGAAATCTAAAAATACTGACTCTTCCATGTATCCTTATTCAAATCTGTGTAATCTTTGTTCACAATAATCCTGAATGGTTTCCCCGCAATTCACAAATTCATCACCATGGCACACGCTCGCAAATTAGTAACATTCATATCGACTCTTTCAGCACATCCAAGTTTACCAAAGGACCATTGGCTCTATGCTCAGCCCTCTATAACAAATTACCAGCAGACATCAAACTCATAAATACAAGCAGGCACATTTTTAAGGCTAGAGTAAAATCATTTCTGCTTGACAAGTGTTTTTATTCTATTGATGAATTTGTAAATCAGAATGACCGACAAAACTAAAACTAATAAACAGTCTTTATTATGTCAGCACCCTGCACTATGCCTTGGGTATGTTAATATGCTTGTCAGTATAATGTTTTGTCAACTTAAAACTTACCCTTTTATGTTATTAACTTTTGTTCTAGACTGAATTATAATTATATAAGTATTTTAAGTATGCTCTACCTAGAATAGATATCTAAGTATATAAAGTATATCTGTGTATTAGAATATCTACTATTTCACACTCTCTTCGGAGCAGTGCATATCTGTACCATGTACACGATCAAAATGAAATAAAGAATTATTATATCTTAAAAGAGGCAATATGCAGTTACTCCGTAGCGTAGGACACTTGACATGAAATTTGTGTATTATGTTGTACTTTGTTTCAAAGTGTTGAAAAGGCCAACCGGCTGGTTTAGTTTAGATTGGAGAAGGGTTGACAGGTTGGGAAAGCATAGAGAACATAAAGCCCAGCTTGAAGTGCTGGGGTGGACAAAACTTTTCACTTGCTGATGACAAACTGCAGCTTATTTTAAGTTGTTTGATAAACCTTAATCCACGACGCGTTTTGTCTTTCTGGGACTCGTCTGGCGGATGGTAGCCACTAAAAATCAGCTAACTTCATACAAACAAAACTCACAACACATACAAAAACCTGTGGTAGGGCCATAGATGATAGATTGCAATTACAACCTTCCTAAACAACCTATCTTTGTACTGTTTTAAAATTTCAGGGTAAAAATTATAGGCCAAAAAGTGGTTCAGAATGTATATGAAATTTGCTATATTTATTTACAATTTTGCAACCTAACTAAGTAATTTTAAAATGGATATTTATAGAATTTAAAAATAAGTTTGCTCATGCTCTTCCAACAGTCTTAAAATTTTAAATTGATTTAGTTATACCCGTTTAATTACCATAAGTTGTTTGATACGTAGTAAATTTGGCTTTCCGTGACAGTTTTCAGATTCCTGTTTACATGAGAATTTATTACAAAACTTGGTTTTGGGATGGATTCAAAATTCAAATACTAGTGTTTAACCGAGTACCCAGATCATACTCTCCAACACGATTCCGGCTAAACCGATACTCCAATTGCGATGAAATTTTCTGGAGACCTTCGAAATCTCTGAACTAAGAACTGCCTAGGTTTTTGAGCGCAATCGAAAAATTATTTCTCATGGTGATCGTAATTTTACGATTTCTTTTATTTAAAAAAAATTCCTTCGACTTGTAACACCTACATGCTTTATCCGATTGTAATGATTTTTTCACAGAACCTTAATTTTATGAATTCATATATATTTGTGTGAAATTTAAGCGCAATCGAATAATTATTTCTTATGAAAATAGCAATTTTACGATTTTTTTCTTTTTAAAAATTAAGATTAATTAAAAAAATTAAAAATTAAAGTTTATTTTTTATTTGATTTAAATAATTTAAAAAAAAATCTTTAACTTAGTAATGATTTTTTCACACACAAACAGAAAATCCGCATAACACATGGCAGCTTAATGCACCAATTACGCTCATCCAACAACGCGGCTAGTTTAAAAATATTTACGTGAAAAGATAAGGCAATTTCTAATAAGTCCACGAAATGAAACAATTCTTATCACAATAAAAACGTAGTTTCGACAGCCCTGGGGCCCAAAATATCCATAAACTTTTTTAAAGATGGTGTTTTTATGAAAAAGCAAAAAATCTCCAATAGACTTACCAAAACTCTTGTCTCAATTTCCAATTTGCTTATTTTATTTATTTATTCGTAGTCAGTTGATGGTATACATAATATAAGCTATTAGCTAATATACATGTCCACATAGACCCTATACTAAGCTCTCAAAATTAACATAAAATAACTAATATTTAACTACATTATTGTATTCCTGTAAACTAGGCCTACCTATGTTAAATGGGCTAATTTACTCAAACAATCTAAATTTAAACCTAGGATAGTCTGTAGCTGTTACATCGTAATTTTCTCCCATTGTAGGAACTCTTTGACTGAATAGAAGGAGTATTTTGATAATACATTTTTCAGTTCATACTTAAATCTAGAAATATTGTCGGATCTTTTTTATTTGGGTTGGTAGTTTGTTCCATATTTGCGTGGCAGCATGCTTCTACTAAATAATGTGAGGTTGTGGTCTATTACGTGTATGTTATTCTTTTGTCTGGTGGACTGATTGTGTATTTCTGAGTTTTGAATGAATGATTTTGGGTATTTTTTAACAAAGCAAGCTGTTTCATAGATGAATATGGATGGCACAGTTAAGATGTTCAATCTAGTGAATAGAGGTTTACATGATTTATTTATTTATTTATTTAACGTCTATCCTATTCAGTTATAAAAACTGATTTACAAAGGAGGACAACTAAATAAATCTAATTACATAGATGCAGACACAACAATGAACTACATTTACATTGTCGTTGTTTGACGTTGCACCATGTGCGGATTGCTCTTTTTTGTATGATAAATATTCTATTTAGGTGGGCAGAGGTGCCCCAGAACATAATCCCATACACTAGGTGGGAGAACACAAAAGCATAATAAGTTTGACGCATAAGGATTTGCGAGACTGCTTTCCTTAATGCTCTTAACATAAAGACCCCTTTGTTTATTTTGTTGGCCACACTGTTTATATGGGCTGACCAGTCCAATGTGTCACTGATATGTAGACCAAGTACTTTTATGTTGTCACTTTGCACTACACTTTTGCCATTTAAACGGATGAGTGGGCTACTGGACAGATGTTTCTGGTAGGTGTGGAACTGTAGGAAAGAGGTCTTTGATTGGTTCAGGAGTAGCTGATTTTTGTCACACCAGTGGCTCATTTGGATAGCTGCTGCATTAGCTGCTGTTGGAAGATCTGAAGACTTCTGGGTTGAGATGATTCTTGATGCGTCAACCGCAAATAGAACCATGGTATCTGAAGTGCTTGGGTAGACTTGGGGTGAGTTTGCAGGTAAGTCATTGATGAATATTACAAAGAAAATTGGGCTAAGTACTGAGCCTTGTGGGACGCCTACATCGGTAGTTTGCAGTGAAGAGCGGTATTTCACCCCACTTCCAGTGTAGCTCGAGTTATTCAGTTCGACATAGTGTTCTCGTTGTGATATGAAAGACTCGATCCAGTTTAGGGCTGCTCCTCGGATGCCTAGGGCGCCAAGTTTCTCCAGTAAGATCTTGTGATCCACACAGTCGAAGGCTTTGGTGAGGTCGTAGAATAGGTTGGTAAGTCTGTTAGTATGTTGTCGATTGTGGATCCTGCGAACTGGGATGGTCTTGTGATCTCTTTAATGGTTATCTTAAGGTCAAATGCAGAGGCTAGATCTGTAATCGCTGTCTTATAACGGTCTTCCTTTCGGAAGTTGACGTTGAAGTCGCCACTCGGTACGAGTCCATTGGCCTTGGGATATCTAGGTGTTAGTGATAGTATGGTCGCCTCTAGTTTTTCGAGGAAGAGATCAAAATTACTGTCGGGGGCTCTGTATATCACTAGGATTAGTATGACCTTTCCGTTGACGGTCCATTTGGCCGCTGTGCATTCGAAGGTCTTTTCTAAGCTGCTGCATTTGTTAATAGCAGTAAGTTTTAAGTGTGGTTTTGCAAATATTGCTACCCCACCATGTTTTGTCAATGGGCGGCAGTAACATGATATGTTGGAGTAGCCTTGGAGGACAAAGGTTTCTGCTTCTTGGGGCTCTAGCCAGTGTTCTGATACCATAAATATTGCTACCTTGAGGTCTTGCAGGATAACTTCCAGCATTGCTGATTTATTTCTGATGCTTTGGATGTTGCAGTGCATTAGGTGCTCTGTGAAGGTACTCGTGGTCTTTGCAGTGGGTATATCTATGTTTGTTGGTTTCTGTGCAATGTGGTAGCTTACTTGATCTGGGCTTGGGCCCAGGGCTAAGTTGTTGTCTGGGGTTGGGTAGCTCTCTGAAAAAGAGTCCTGAAGTTGAATCTGTTTATGGCCGTGCCAATGGGCCAGTTTTCTGGTTTGTATAGGGCTTCCATATGTTTGGAATCTGCGCTTACCCTAAATGAGGCGTAGTTTCCTTTGGGGGCTAGCACTTCCACTTCTGCTGTGACTTGGATGTGTTCTTGGAGGTAGGAGATCACGTCCGAAGGTTTGGTGTCTTCTTTCAGTCTCCAGACATGTAGGTGGACTGTTTTGGAATTGCTGATAGGCCTAGGTTGTTGTTTGCGCCGGATTCCGCAGATCCTGTGATTCGGGGTTTGTTTCTATTCTGGCTTTTTTTGTGGTGAACCAGCTTGTATCCATCATTTGAGGGGTCCATTGATGAGAACGCATTGGTTTGGTCTGGGTTTGAGTGGTCATCCAGTGCTGCTGGCTGTGTAGGCTTGTCATTCGCCTCTTGTGGGGCAGCTGTTGTTTGGCTGCAGGTTACATTTGATATTGATATATTGATATCTATATAATTTGGGCTTTTCCCAACTTTGGACAGGCCAGGAACCCAAAGTTTGTGTATTTTTGTTAAAAAGCTGAAAATTTTTAATTTCTCTATTTCCGTTCAACACCGTTCTTCTGCTTGTTCTAGCAATTTTGATTTTTCAAAACTTTGGGAAGCCTTTCTGCCGAAATTTACCGTTAATTTTTTAGTGAAAATTTCTGATTTTTTTCACTAAAGAAAAAATTAGCAACACATTTTGCACTTGGCCCTATTCTACCACTATATCGAGCTAATATCGATCCCTCACTAAAATACCCTAATATCATTCAGGAAATTATGACCGGATGACTAAATCGGGATATTCTCACCAGATAATGTTTTTTTCAAACAATCAAGTACACATTTAAAAAAAGTATAAAATCTCAGGGGGGGCTGAGCCCCCTTTAGATTTTCAGGGGGGCTCTAGCCCCTGGCCCTGAGCCCCCCCATAGTCGGCGCCTATGGTTTCTATTGTTACTCGTCTATTGGTATTATTTACCGTAAAAACCTTATATTAAAAGCTTTATTTCTATGGATTCTGGCTAACTTTATCAACTTTTTCTTTCAAATGGTACTACATCACTATAACCTTAATGTCCTTGTTGGATGAGCAAAGCGAAGACTTCAATTTCACTGACCCCCCAAAAAATTAGCTCGGGTGTTTTTTTTTTTTTTTGTTTGTTTGTTTATTTGTTTGTTTTTTTGTCTGTTTGTTAACTCTCTACCAGGCAAACGGCATATCCGATCTTGATGAAAATTGGAGGGGACCTTCGAAATCTCTGAACTTAGAGGTGTATTGTTTTTGGGTACAATCGAAGAAATATTTCTCATGAATATCGTACTTTTACGATTTATTTTTATTTTTAGTGCAATATTTTCGTGACATTTGGGCCGATTCTGACCAAACGGGTGGGGCTACAACGTTCATATTTTACATGGACATTAAGGTAATGGTGATGTATTGCTTTTTGAAAGAGAAATTTAAAAAAGTTAGCCCGAATCCATAGAATAAAGGTTTTAATATGAGTTTTTTTAGGTTTATAATAACAATTAACAAGTAACAATAGAAACTTGACAACAATCACCTACAATCAGGGCTCCAAGTTGTCCTATATTTCCTATATATTAGAGGTGAGCGCGTGAGTGACTTTTGACTCACGCAGGGTCACGATCACGAGCGAACATTCTCTAATCACGCACACTCACGCACGAACGGATACTATCGCTACACGCTCACGCACACTCGCGCAGAAAATTCATTTTTTCATAACGCACTCACGCCATGTCACACATCGTATTCAGTCACGCACAAGTCACGATTTTACTCAGATGAAGTTACAATGAATGTGTTTTTGGATGAGCGAAGCGAAGACTTCAATTTCACTGACCCCCAAAAAATTTAGCTCGGGTGTTTTTTTTTTTTTTTTTTTTTTTTTTTGTTTGTTTGTTTGTTTTTCTGTCTGTTTGTTAACTCTCTACCAGGCAAACGGCATATCCGATCTTGATGAAAATTTGACAGGACCTTCGAAATCTCTGAACTTAGAGGTGTATTGTTTTTGGGTACAATCGAAGAAATATTTCTCATGAATATCGTACTTTTACGATTTTTTTCGATTTTTAGTGCGATATTTTCGTGACATTTGGGCCAATTCTGACCAAACGGGTGGGGCTACAACGTTCATATTATACATGGACATTAAGATTATGGTGATGTAGTACCTTTTGAAAGAAAAAGTTGAAAAAGTTAGCCAGAATCCATAGAAATAAAGCTTTTAATATAAGTTTTTTGATTTTTTGCGATATTTTCGTGCCATTTGGGCCAATTCTGACCAAACGGGTGGGGCTACAACGTTCATATTATACATGGACATTAAGGTTATGGTGATGTAGTACCTTTTAAAAGAAAAAGTTTAAATAGTTAGCTAGAATCTATAGAAATAAAGCTTTGAATATAAGTTTTTTACAGTAAATAATACCAATTGACAGGTAACAAAAGAAACTTGACAACAATCACCTACAATGCGTAGGCAGCAAAACAAAGAACTTGCAAAAGTAAAGATATCCCATGCAAACTAAAAATTTTAAAAAGCTCATCCATCAACGCGGCGGGACTTTAGCGTTTTCCTAGTAGGCCTATAATGTTATTTTAGCACTACTCACGACGTATCCTGATTCCTGACAGACTAAAACAGCAACAAAATAATATGATGTTTGTTTATTGTGCCTACCTTACAAACAACACTACAGAGCTTGAAACAAATCACAACACATACAACACTATGAGCAAAGCACACACATAAACTGACCGAACATAGCAAGCAACGTACTGCACGAACCGCGAGAAGAGGACAACTGAAATAGGGTAAAGTGTAGGGTAGGTAGAAAGGTAGGAAGGTAGGTTCTAATTTCTAGAAAAGGTATTTATTCGTCGATTGATAGCCAAATAGATAACGTGACACGCACAATCACGCGTGTCACGATTCACGCGTGAGTCAAGGATCTTGCACAATCACTCACGACTAATTCCATTTAGTCCACACTCATGCACACTCACGATAAATGTCGTGAGTCACGCGTGACTCACAACACGCGCTCAGCTTTCCTATATATTCAGAGTGTTGGTGCATAATTCCTATAATTCCTATTTTTTTCAATTGTTCCAATATTTTTTAGCAATTTTTTAAATTTTGAAACAAAATGGGCATGGTTTTTATGAATATAGTATAATTTTCAGTAAAAATAATAACTTTTCATTATTTTCTAAAATACTAAGTGGGCCTAAATAAATAAATTGCAGCCTACTAAACTCCTGATGATTGGTTCATATCAACTAGGAAAACGCTCAAGTCCCGCCGCGTTGATGGATGAGCTTTTTTTAAAGTTTTTAGTCTGCGTGGGATATCTTTACTTTTGCGAGTGCTTTGTTGCTTTGTTTTGCTTCCCACGCATTGTAGGTGATTGTTGTCAAGTTTCTATTGTTACTTGTCAATTTGTTATTATTTACCGTTAAAAACTTATATTAAAAGCTTTATTTCTATGGATTCTGGGTAACTTTGTCAACTTTTTCTTTCAAAAGGTACTTAATCACCATAACCTTAATGTCCATGTATAATATGAACGTTGTAGCGCCACCCGTTTGGTCAGAATTGGCCCAAATGGCACGAAAATATCGCATACAAATCAAAAAAACTTATATTAAAAGCTTTATTTCTATGAATTCCGGCTAACTTTTTCAACTTTTTCTTTCAAAAGGTACTACATCACCATAACCTTAATGTCCATGTATAATATGAACGTTGTAACCCCACCCGTTTGGTCAGAATCGGCCCAAATGTCACGAAAATATCGCACTAAAAATCGAAAAAAATCGTAAAAGTACGATATTCATGAGAAATATTTCTTCGATTGTACCCAAAAACAATACACCTCTAAGTTCAGAGATTTCGAAGGTCCCCTCAAATTTTCATCAAGATCGGATATGCCGTTTGCCTGGTAGAGAGTTAACAAACAGACAGAAAAACAAACAAACAAAAAAAAAACAAAAAAAAAACAAAAAAAAAAAAAAAACACTCGAGCTAAATTTTTTGGGGGTCAGTGAAATTGAAGTCTTCGCTTCGCTCATCCAATAACATTCAATTAATATGCTAGATTCTCAGTGTGGCCATGGGGAGCGTGCCAGTTAAAAGCCATCATGAAAGGGAAAAACAGCTGCATGGGCGCCCGCAGAAGGGAGCAAGGGGGGGGGGGCAGTTGCCCCCCTGGCTCCGAGCAAACAGAAGTGGTAATTTGCCCTCAATGATTAAACTTGTAGTAGTATTTAAAATGTGCATGGGAAGTCGATTTCTTTACTGATGAACGTTGCCAATTGTTGCCAATTTTCTGCGATATAGGTAGCTTAATGTGTCTTTTACCTGCAATAGTTCGTCTTGAGTTTTGAAAAAAAAGAGTAGGCCTACCACTCCATGGAATAATGCGAGTTTTGACTTTTAACCGTCACAATAAAAGGCTTGCAAAAGCAAAGTCAGATTATTTCATTGGGCAAAAAAAGCTAATAACCGTCCAACTCAATGTTGGAAATCTGATGCCTTTGAATAAAGGACAAAAAATGGGAGGTAAAAACTGCACACAAATTACATAATTTTGGTATTGTATTCAGCCCACAACCTTTTTCTAAATTCACTAAACGCATTCTAAAAACCCGATTTTCAAAATTTTCGCCTGCGGCGCTATTGTTGGGGGGCAACAAAAGTACAAATTGTACTTTTTGCCCCCCCTGCCAAAATTCTTGCAGGCGCCCATGATCAGCCATCTAAATATAGGTAAATCTGTGCATATTTACATACAGACGCGCACTCGCCCATCTGCTCAACATTAAACATAACTCCACAGCCACTTAAATCATCATATTAGCCAACTTGCTGAAGTATCTATGTGGCAGGGAATGATTTTCCCCTTTCATGATGGCTTCTAATCGGCACGCTAGCGCTCGGAGTGAGGATAGGAGACTGGGCGTCTAGCGGCTTATTTATGGCATTGGTTCAGATGGACCAGCGGACATGAATGCATACGTAAAAACTAAAAACAGTCAGCCTTATCTCAATCGGTACGTGTATATCCTCCCAACATTATCCACAACTCATTTGGTAAATTTCTCGATTTGGTTAGTCGGGAAAACACTCCCGTAGGTGGAATTGTTAATATTTAATTCATTAGGAAAAGCTATGGATACAATTCCTACACAGGAAATGGAGGATTTTTTTAGTGAAGCTTCATAAATGGTTCCACAAGTATCCTGCCTGCAAAGAAGACTTGGCTAACATTCAGAACTAAATTGACAAAATAGAACTTGTGGTGCTCCGGTACTACGTTAATAATCGATGAGATCTTGGTCTTATTATTTGTATGTTAATGTGACTGGCGTAAGTTGTACAATTCTAATAATGCCTACTTATTGTAGTACTACACTTTATAAAAACTTAAAAATATCAATACTAGTTCATTCGCACGGTACGTTTAATTCCAGAAAATTTCCCATAATTCCTATATATTTGACATAATAATTCCTATATATTTGGCTCAAAATTCCTATATTTTTAAAACTGGTCACTTGGAGCCCTGTACAATGCAAAGGAAAAGTGGTCCCGCGCAAACTAAAAACTTACAAAAAAAGCTCATCCATCAACGCGGCGGGACTTAAGCGTTTTCCTAGTATAATATGAACGTTGTAGCCCCACCCGTTTGGTCAGAATCGGCCCAAGTGGCACGAAAATATCGCACAACAATTTTTAAAAAAATCGTAAAAGTACGATATTCATGAGAAACATTTCTTCGATTGTACCCAAAAAACAATACACCTCTAAGTTTAGAGATTTCGAAGGTCCCCTCCAATTTTCATCAAGATCGGATATGCCGTTTGCCTGGTAGAGTGTTAACAAACAGACAGGGGGGGAAAAAAAAACACCCGAGCTAAATTTTTGGGGGGTCAGTGAAATTGAAGTCTTCGCTTCGCTCATCCAATTAAATTATTTGTTTACAGGGGGACCAAAAACTGTGGAAGGAACTCTTGGCTGCTTCGTAAGTCAATTGTCTGTTGTGGCTTTGTTAGTTTATGCGGGCTACTTGGAATCGAGCACAAGTCTTTGGTTTCGTTCTATTTTTGGTATTGCAGTTACATCTTTAATTGAAGCTAAAACTGACCAAATTGATAATTTGGCTCTACCTTTAGTAATGTACATATTGCTATTATGATTATTAGGTTTAGATTTTGTAATTTTTGTTGTGTCATAGTCAATCCAAGATTGGGTTTATCACACGAGCCGAGCTCATACTGGCTTGGTGCCTACAGAATTTCAAGCTTTTTACTCCGTAGTGGAAAATACAAGCTGTTGTTTTAGAATCATTACTTCTTGCTAAATGTATCATTGCACAGCTGGTTGTGATTGTAGTGGTTGAAGGCAGTGGCTGTGATTGGATGATTTACATGAAAGATTTCTGCATTTAAGGTCGATTGGGTTTATAACGCAAATTTCAGATTGTATCAAGCGAGCTGGAATAGCGTTGTGAATGGTTCAAAATGGTTGCAAAGCATTATTTGCAGACTTGCGTGCAGGGCTCGAATTTTAAAATATTTAGCACTCATCCTCCGGGCGAGTGCTCTTGTAAATTTACTAGTCCGAAATTAAAAACACTAGTCCTTATTCCTACTCCAAACCACTACTAGTACTACTATAACTTAAATACGTAATTTCGTAATAATAATTACGTAATATTTGGCTACCCTTTACAAATGGACCGTATTTATCTCCTACGTTAGATATCTCACAAACAGAACACAACATCGAATTTAGTTGTTGGTCAAAACGTAGCCACATGTGTTCTGTTCGCCAGCGTTCTTGAAAAAGACGCACATTATTCTTTTCATATTTTGCATTGTCTGCAGTATAATTAGGTTTCTGTTTCTTGTTTGGGTTATCAACTCCTTGTAAATACCGTTACATATTTGTTGACCGCGTAGTTTGAAACGTAATGTATGCAATTTATGTTACGGCTCACCAAAAAAAGGCGAGTGATTTCCAAAAGTTACTCGCCCGCGCAACAATACACTTGCCTCAGGCAAGCGTTAAATTCGAGCCCTGCTTGTGTGTTAGTAAAGAAAAATAAGCTCGTACCGAACAAGTTCCCTTCGAGGAGTACTAACTCCGCTCACCTTATAAACTTAGTCCATAACTAGTAGTAAGGTAAGCCTATTGCACATGCTAGAGAAAACTTAGTTGTGTACAAAATACTTGCTAAGTGGACCAATTGGATCAAAATTAGTGCTGGGCAAAAAAATCTATGTTTCGATACGATATCGATAAGTGGAAATATTTTCGATATCGATATTTGGCTTCATATCGAAATATCAAAATTTATACTAATTATAAATTTCGTAATTTTGGTGGAGGTGCCGGGTAGGTAGTCGAAATTAAATTAACCTGGCTGGTGCATATGGTGGAGGTGCCGGGTCATAAAACGCGATTGTGAGATCGTAAAAATAGTTAAATGGGTTTATGGTGGTACCTTTTCAACCCTATTTGTCCACAAAATTAATAATTTCTGATTTTTGAAAAAAAAAAATTACAAACAATTACATTTTGAATTTTGATATATCGATATCATATCAAATTTTGTTGTGTGTATTCGAATTTGATAATTGAATTATATGTCATAGCCCAGCACTAATCAAAATAATATAGTGATATAGGTATACTATATATTTATTATTTGCTTATTAGTTCTTTAATTTATTATATTTTTAAAGGATCAGCATTGGAAAGATTGTAGTATTAGGGTTATAGGTTAAATGAGTTAAATGAGTTAGAGGCCACCTACTTGATTAACGAGATCAATTTGCGGAGTGAAATTGGAAATGGAATTCAGTCAGTTTGGTACAACGGTGATAAGTCATATAAGTTATTAACTGAGACTCCACACATATGCCATTTATGTTGTGGATGTATTTATACACAGTAATACTAGTATAAAATATACCAATATTATACATACTATTTAAAATGTATAATATAATGTCTTTATATTTTTGTACTTAGCTAGGGTATACTATGTAATATAGATAATAGATAATATAGTGCCGCCATGAAATTTGTTTTAACTCCTAACTAGTATGTAAATGCTAAATATGGCTAAATTTGGAAGAGTTTATTGTGTGACTTTTTTAACAGTGTGTGCTACGTGTAATAGATTTTAGGCTCACCTTCAATTTAAAGTACTACCAACATTAACAATTAACATAGATAAAAATTAAAATATCTGTCAATAACGATGTTGCTAACAAGAATAATCTTCTTTCTATATGCCCGCCACCCGCCATTTTGGCTTTGTACATTAAAAGAGATTAAAAGTAATTTGGTAAACGTTATTTTATTTCTTCAACACTACCGGTACTGTATAATAATTGTTTTGATATACTTCTACAAATCATTGTTT
>JAMZAV010011069.1:0-21271 GCA_024449915.1 Sweltsa coloradensis | reverse complement strand
TCGGACAAGGACATCCCATTTAGGCTTAACTATTGATATAAATAATGTAACGCAACGCTGCAAGTTTTTTCCCTCTCCGTACTGTCAACAACTACAGCCAAAGCCCATAGGCCTACTTAGATAAGAGATTAAGGCCAGGGCCATTCTAAAAAAAAGTAACAATCTAACGTCCCACCTATTAATTTTTTTAAAAGATTGAAATATTGATTTGCATAAATGTTGGTTGTACATTTTCAGAATATTAAGTTTTCATTAGATGATCCATGAATTTGTGCACTTCTATCTTGTAAGGCCGACCTTTAATACACTATAAGGTAATGCAAAATGTGCTAAAACCTGTAAGGCCGACCTTTAATTCATTATCAGGTACCTAATGCGAAATGTGCTAAAACCTATGTCCCTATCCACAAAACCAGAAGTGTTCCAGTAAGCTGTTTTGAGTTTTTCACTAAATACTTTAATCTCTTAATGAAAATGAATGCAGAATTAAAAAAATATATTTTTATTCAATGTCTTAGGTTTGTATGACAGTAAAACTATCTACACATGAATATAGATTAAACAGTGTTCTCCCCAGGCCCGGACCGCGGGCCTGGGGTTGTTTGGCCTAGGCCTCAATAGGAAAAACTTTGGTTTCAAAAATTCGCAACCGGTTCGTGGGGATCAGGATCCAGTTTGGAACCGGTTCTTCTATATATGAACATTTTATTAATATCACACAGGGTATCCACAGCACTGAGGATGTAAAAATAGTGGTAATAGTGGTCTCAAATGGGAAAAATAGTGGCTAAAATAGTGGTCAAATAGTGACACGTGCTAAAATTTGAAGGAAAGTAGATTGCACAGTTAATGGGAAGTCATGATATTTAGGCACTAATATTTAATTTTACCACAATCTTTTGCATAATACCACATTAAATTGATAATTTAAAGTAAAAGATTATATCTTGTAATTGTGCTTTTACACGAATTTTTTTATTCTGAAAATTGCGAAATTTTGCGTTTTGGCGAATTTCTTAAAACAGGCTATAAAACATGCTTATTTTTGGTTCCACTCCACGTTAATACTAGAGCATTGTCCCAATCTAAAATGGCCCTTTCCAACATTGCGTCTTGAAACTGTGCGCAAATATACACTCAAACACACCAAAATATGAATTCCAAAATCATGCCCCTTCTTGGTAATCAGCATATTTTGACCAAACCCCTTGGCCAAATTACAAAACAAAACTTCAGATTTACAGAAAAGGATGCAGAGTACGTTAATAACGGACAATATTTTTCTGATCAAAATCCTCCAAGGTCACGGGGCATAAGATCGTCCCCATGTTATTTCTTATGGGAGAATTTTGCCGATGGGTCCTAGCTCGCAAATAACTAAACAAACATCTTGAAAATCGTCCTTTTCAATAGCTTTTTTTCAATCATAGCCATCATATTGTATGTTTAATGTTTGACGAACATAACATTATTTCGTTCCTAGGCCCATAGCCTAATTTAGTGATTAATGTGTTATTTTGATGAGAGTGAGACGTTTCGATTTCCAAGGTTGGCAAAGACTTATACTGTCTACTGTACAAACAATGAACTAGTCATTTAGCAACTGTAGGCCTACCAATAAGACATGCAAATAAATATGTTTTACTAAAATGCAACGATTAAAAATAAATTAATACTTACCGGAGCAAAATAAACTAGTTGTAAAATTATGTGATATATAAGAAATACCAAGTAGGCCCTATTTTATTTTAAAGTTGTACTGTAGCGGAATAATAATATTATACACTTGAGTCCGCTGGTAGGCCTACACTCGCTGGAGACTTTAAATGCTGCTAAACTAATAAATATTAAGTAGGCTTAATTTCCGAAACAAAATTAGAATTCAAGACTATTATTACACACCGACCACAACCAATGTGAACTCAATTATTACACTGTGACCTCTTCCAGTCTTAGGCACGTAACCTCATAAAAGGAACTTTGAAAAGTTTAGTTACTTCTGCCTAAAAAGGAACTTGGTCAAAAGGAACTTAGTTCCTTTCACGTTCCTTATACCATTACAGATTTAAATAATAATAAATGTGAAGAGTTAATTTATCGTTACTTTTATTTATTAATGCGAGTCCCAGGCCATCTGATAAGGGTGGAGCCATTTTTGAAAACACAAGATGTCACAAGATTTTTTCATACTGTAGTTAACGATATCAGGTACTGGAATTCAACGGGATTAAGAGGGTGAAAGGAACTTATAAAGGAATGTTAAATTCGTTCCAAGTTCCCAGGAAACAGTAACTTTGACGTTACAAGTTCCTGATCTAAGAAAAGGAACACTAAGTTCCTGAAAAAGAAACACGTTCCTCCCCAAGACTGACCTGAAAATATTAGTATACTACAAATTAAAATATAATGATAGCTTATACATACTTGTTCGGTGTTTGACCGTAACCGGCCACAATTTCCAGTTTTTTTCCACCACGCATTTCTCATTTGCTGCCCTCAGCCGCTTCTTATCGGTGAAGTCAGGCCAGTAGCAGTTATTGCCATTGTTGGCAAGCCAATTGCTTCGGACTACGGAGAGCGGTTTCCCTCTCTCCAACCATTGGACGACACAATAATGCACCGTATCTTTCCTGAAAAGAAGTAAAGTAGGCCTACTGTCGATTGTCGAGAACATGAGAGATATGTAGAAAATTATGCTGGTATAGGACAGAACCTACATGTATGCATATATTTTGCAAGGCCTAAAGTGTGATCGATCGATCCATTGATTGCTGGAGCCCAGAGTTGAATCGCACTAGCGCAAAGCATTCAGGATTTTATGTCCCTACATTTAGGTTGATTCAAACTTGGAAACCATTTCGCCTTTGCCAGCTGCAGCAATTCCCCTTCCATGATGATTGGAGATCCCATTCTTGTGACACACTATTAAGAGCATTTCAGATATTGATAGATTGTTATCGACTGATGTCAGATTTTTGATATTAGAGCCGTATTAAATGGCCAATCGAAATGGTGCTTTACGTCTCATATGTATGCAATCGAAGCCATGAATGCACCATGAGACAGTAGGGCAGGAATGGCGATATATGAATGATGATTCGAACCAAGCCCAAAGGGAAGTGGGATGAACCCACACAAGAGGACAGGCCTGTGCAGGATAGATCCAGCCACAGGCGACTCAAGATTGCGTATTGAATAACAACCAAAACTTTTCAACTAGGATTAGGAAAATAACGCTAAAACACAACCTTAATGTCAATTTTAAATCTGCTCCCCCACTGACATAAGACTTTAAAATTATCATTTTGAGTTTTTCACACTTTCAGAATTATTTTCATCTTTCTGGAGATGAAAAAACAAGGGTTTTCAAATTTTTTAGTAAACATGATTAAATGAAATGTGCAAGAAGGAGAAGAAAATATCAAGTCATCTGCAACCCCTATCAAGTACGATCGCTTCAAAGTTATGAAAAAAATATTTTAATACCAGTCGAACTTTGAGCTTAAATTAGTGATGAATCAGGTCCAAGTTCAATCCGGTTTCTCCATGTAGGAACCGGTTTTCAAAGCCGATTTTTGTATTACTAGGAAGCTTCGCAAACGCTTTTTCTAGTCGCGTTGATGGATGAGCTTATTGATTGATTGTAGTAGCGTTTTTTTTATTGTATAGGCCTACATGGTATTAAGGTTTATTCCTCAACTGTATCGTAGTAAGTGACTGTTATTGAACGGAAAACCAACCGAATTTCTACATTACCGGTATCTTATTAAAATTTTAAGTCTTTTATTACAATCTGTAGTTCTATTAATTCTGGCTACTTTTTTCAACTTTTTCTATTAAAAGGCACTACGGGGTACATCACCATAACCTTAATGTCCATGTAAAATATGAATATTGTAAACCCACCAATTTGGTCAAAACCGACCAAAATATCACAAAAATATTGCCTTAAGGCGGTAGATCAGGGAGCAGGCTCCTCAGCATTGGGAATTGTAGCGATAGTGGGCGGGTAAAATAAGGCATATACAGGCCGACCCGAATTGAAAAAGATTATCCAGTGATTGGCTTCATGAATCACGTGGTTTGCAAGAGGATTTTACGGGGGCTACT
This sequence comes from Sweltsa coloradensis, assembly GCA_024449915.1. Lineage (NCBI taxonomy): Eukaryota > Metazoa > Arthropoda > Insecta > Plecoptera > Chloroperlidae > Sweltsa > Sweltsa coloradensis. The sequence continues at coordinate 17,161 of JAMZAV010011069.1, read as the reverse complement.
TAAATTTTCTGAAGACGGTCGCCTCAGTCACAATACGGTTCTCGACCAAGCAACTTCCGGCGCAGCAGGTAGCCCACTCACTCTTCGCGCAGGTATCACCGGAACCAATAGCCACGCTTGAAAATGGCCAGTTTTTGAGACCCCTAAAAAAATGTTGCCATTCATCTCTAAAAGGTTGACGAAGGTTTCAATAGAATCTTGGTTTACTGCCGTCAGCCTTTCAACCAGATTCATTTAAATTCACAACTCGAGAAAGGGTAGTACTCAATTCAACCATGTATAATCCATAGCATTAAAACGAGCGTTATTCTAACGTTTTCATAATTATAACATAATATATTAATCAATTCCTTGTCAAAAGAGGGTTCTTGGGGTGTTTTTAATTTTAATTCTCACCAAATATTAAGATTTGTTTGTATTAGTCAACCCACGCGTCCATATTATACCAATACACACATTTGAATAAAACTAATGCTAAAATCGCTTCGCATCGCATCGCAGTGTGTGTTGTATAATTTTGAATCAACTCGTCAATGAAATGATAACATTGAAATAATATTCGATAATTACTGGCCAGTGATTGAGTTTTGCACAATACATTAATTTCCACAGTCTGCAACCTTTAACAAATGCCAACAACTCAACCCTTTAAAAAATAATTTGTCTTGAAAGGATGGAGAGGCACATGACGAATACAGTAGATGCATTTTACAACCACTTACCCAGGTTTACAATTTAAAACCCAAGATAGTAGATAGTTAAATCGTGTCATTTTTATCATTTAGTGACAACGTATTATATAATATAGTTCATTCAATATGCATCAAGTCCAAACAAGGCTTAAAATGTTTTTAATCGAAATTGTAGCAAAATTCTATGAGAAATTGCAAAACAAATAACATAACCAATTTATTTGATATGATTTAATAGGATATTTCCTTAAATATGAATTTAAACACTTTGCAAAAAAAAAACGAAAATGCTGAGAAAAATCTAAATAAGACAATCAATATATTAAAATCGAGACAAGTCTTATCAACTCTACTTTTAGTTTAGAGATGGCATTTGTTTTTTGCACATAGGTGTATCTGGAATCACTTTGCTCCCAAGCACTCTGAAGCATTGTTCAGTTGGAACCTTTTCTACGGGCTGTACCAAATGCGAATTTTGTGGAGTGCTGCACAGCCGATGTGAATACGATTATACTATTTACGCGCTCATAGGTATGCAAGCTGCAGCAATTATGAAAATACGCTACTTGGTTCCGAAATTGAAAGACATACATGACCATTGTCCTCGCTGTCAACACAATAGCGGGCGCCTGTCCAAGTGCGAGCAAAGACCTTACTGCAGAATAGTAACAGGAAGCCTCAGTTGTAATCATATTGTATTATATTTGCCAACGAAGATTCCATCTTACTAAGCACTAATTCTATTTTTCACGCGGGGTGGAATATATTAAACTTCAATACAGTTTTATTTTTGAGCTGTTTTTACTCATATTATTTTAACTCGACTGCCCCTCCCCCACCCCCGCAAGCACATCGCCAAGAATTTGTTCGTTTGTATTTATTATAAATAAAATGCTCAGAAAAATATGCAGGATATAAAATATGAATAAAATAGTATCATATGCAGGATGGAACTTCTTTGTTTATATTACTAAATAAACAACCAAATGTGTAGCTGTGAAATTTCCATTTTGCAGTTATAACAACATAAAAGCAGTGATTATTTCATGTAACAACACAATAATTGATTATTTTAAAATATACTTTAATATAGCAGGTATATGTTATTTTTTTATATTGAACTTAACACTGCTCTTTAGGTAGCAAAAATAATTTTTATTATGAATAAAATAAACTAAGTGTTGACTGTTGAGTAATGTGCAAAAATAATTTCTTAAAACAATTCATATTACCACAGTAAAAAAAGCATGTTAATATAGATTACTTATCACGGGAACATAGTAAATTATCAGTTCCTGCACGCGAAAATACGTCTCGACAGAACGCGAGTCTAGTCATTTTGCAAACCTTTATACATAATGTTACAAGTAACACAGGCGGCCAAAGCAGGCTCATACATATGTACAAAACATGTTTTACAAGTGACACGAGATAAAAATACAATAATGTAACAACAAGAAATAGTCTCAAAAGCAAGTACAAAACTTGTTTACAATGACGTGCGGCGCGGACGTTTAGTAAAACGTCTCAAGGGGCATTTCACAAAGTAAAAATTCAATAATATTTACAACAACAAAACAAGGGTCTGAGTAAAAGAGGAGTTTTCTTCCCTCTTCTGTACATGTTAGCGCCGCGGGCAGTCAACAACTTGCTATCCACTTCCGATGTGAAACATCCTTTCACGAGAACTTATTGTCCTCTCAGCCGTCTCGGGATGGAGATGCACGGCCATCGGAATGCAAACACCACGTGACCCACGAAAATATCGCATTAAAAATTGGTGGAAAAATCGTAAAAGTACGATATTCATGAGAAATATTTCTTCGATTGAATCCAAAATCATAACGTATGTAAATTAAGTGACATCAAACGTTCCCATAAAGTTCCATTAAGATCAGAGTCGCCGTTTGCCCGGTTGTGGACCAAATATCACGAAAATATTGCATTAAAAATGAGGGATTGGAACCTTTGTTCATAATGGTTTCGGTTATGGTTCCACTTCTAAATTTTTTAACGGTTCCAAAGGGTTCCGGTTCCAATCCCTGTTAAAAATCGAAAAAAATCGTAAAAGTACGATATCCACGAGAAATATTTCTTCCGATTGTACCGAAAAACGTGGCAGTCTAAGTTAAGAGATTTCGAAGGTCCCCTCCAATTTTCATCAAGATCGGGTGTGCCGTTGGCCCGGTAGTGCGCGAACAAACATACAAAAAAATAAGCAAACAATAACAAAAAAAACAAAAAACATTCGAGCTTTTTTTTTCGGGGTGAGTGAAATTGTAGTCTTCCCTTCGCTCATCCAATAAACTGTACGCGAGTGTTTTTCGGAAGCAACTGTATGGCCGGGGGTGAGCTGGCTTCGGCGCCCGCGCTTTGATATGTACGAGGAACGACCGAGGTTTATAAATACATTGCATCATGGTGAGAATAGGTTAGAATAGGACGAAGAGTTAAAGAGTAAAAATACATTATGCTTCATTAAATCATCAGCATTAGGGCCTACGCAGCTAAATAAAAAATAATCAATTTTCCTGCCAGTAGGGTCTACCTACATTAAAAAATCAATAAAATGTTTTTGAGTCCAAGTTCAAACACATGTAGGCCTAGGCCTAATAACAAACTGATATTTAAAAGTAATATGTGAGATGAGGTAGCAACCACCTCCGGACTATATTTGATGAAATGACCATGTGCTAGAGCCTACCCCACTCTCCCTTAATGTGATTATGGGCTATAATGATTTAATGAAGCATCTTTAGGTGTGTAACAAAAAAAGACTGAATTAAGGGACCTTTGTTAGGGAGTAAACAAATGAAAAACTGTATCTTTGACACGTTGCTTAGAGCTAATCGGAATCGACGGAATTAGGGATTACTTTGGATACCCGGAAACCAGTTTCAATATTTCAAACTGGTATCATTTTTTCTAAAATGCAGCTTGTACACCCGTGGACAGAAGTAAATCTGGGCCCAGTGTTTAAAAGTCCCAATAGGCCAAATGCTACGTAAAATAGGGCCGCCATGTTTCTTCACGCGCCTGCTAGACTGACGTCACGAGTGATACAGCTGTGAATATAGCGCACCGAGCGACAACAGAACGAACCGAGTATTCCCGAGCGTGGCCGATAACGGTAGGCATCTTTCATGAACCCCCTATTTACTTCTGTCCACGATTGTACGATCGCACCGCATAGGTCGACCAGATTATCTCTATTGGACATCACATAACAATGTGTTTACCAGAATCTGTGAAAAATTGGCTTTGATGTCACTATATTCATTCGCACCTGAAGATAATACGTCAAACTCAAATTTTAATACGAGTTTTACGGATCTTTAACGCCGCAAAAATATGCGACGAAGCCTGGATGTCAAACGGTCCAGACTTGTTGCAAAAATAACCATCTCTTAAACTCTTAAAAATCATTATTATATTGCTGAAACCAAGCGTTGATGTTTCTTTGATTGTTTTCAAAATAAATATGATCAGGAGTTAACATAAATACCGGTACATATCATTTCCTTGGGATCGTACGTGTGTAATAAAATAATATACGAGTAAGTTCCCCTATTTTGAAATGTCATTGTCGTGTTGTCTGTTTGGCTAAAAAAAGGGGGAAAATGCATTTAGTCTGCCCACTCAGTCAAATACTATAACTGATTTTCAGTGGGGGACTTTAATTAGAAGGCACACCAAGCCAAGCCCTGTACGCACTGACATTGTAGACGAGCAAACAATGACCAACAAGAGACAGGTTGTTTTTACGTAAGAAAACACACACCTACTTGTTGGACACAATTCCACCCGCTAATAATGCCAGAATCAGCAAGGTAGCCTAAATAGTAAATTCATAACAAACTTGAAACTTATTAGGTGCTTCGTTGCTTGGACGGTCCCAAAATCACCGTTTACATTCACAAGCCAAGATTTGATGGATCCAAGTCCATATCAGAAGTTGAATATCTTCTGCCTGAATCGGGAATCGAACCCGGGACCTACTGCATTGGAAGCAGGAACACTACCCACTCTAGAACATTTCTTCTATTCAAGTCAGGGTTCCCGATTAATATTTTATTACAAGAATAAAAACTAGTGATTTGTTTGATTTAATTGATATTTTTATTATTCCCTTTGAACGTGTACCGGTAAGTCAAACTTGTTTTAATTTTTTCTGTTTCACTAGGTAGATACTGTATAAACAAAACAGGCCAAAACAAAGCTATCAATGAGGCATAATGACAAATAAATTACTAATGAGAAGGCTAAATGACCACCACAATTTTCTAAGTGTTTATATTATGGGCAGAACATTTAATTGTAGGAATTGGCAAGCTGAATAATTCAAGTGAGCAAGATATGAACCATGCCAACACTTTCAAATTAAAAGCAACTTTATTGACCACGAATCACACGATGGCCTGGTCGTTGTTTGTTAAAAGCAAACTCTAGGCAAATGTGATTCATTTGAACTTAGCAGCGCACAGGGTAGTCGATTTTGAGTTTGTGTGTGAGTCGAGTACGGTATGTCTCTAAAACAATGTTTTGGTTGGTCTAGCACTATATAGGCCACCTGCAAGATGTTAAATGGATTAACTAGGTAGTCACCTAGCACATTTTGTAAGTTTTGATTAAATCAATGAGTTTTCAACATAAATCAATTTTAACCTGATTTTTTAGGTGATTTGTTTTTTTAAACAAGTGGAAAATATATCGCTCGGAAAAGTATGTTCGATGCCACGATAACAACATACACACATTTAAGATGTCATGCCTACACCAGGGTTTGGACCGCATTTCAAAACATTGCGTAACAAAAGTGATATTAATAAAATAATGGCTATGGAAAGATCGGTTCCGAACCGGATCTTGCTTGCGAACCGGTTCCAAATTTTTGAACCGGAAGTAATTCCTAGCCAGAATCGTATCAGCCAATCTCTAATAAAAAAGCTTAGCTGCTTGGACGAATTTGTTAATTGATGAGCAGTAGGCCTAGGAGAGGTTTAAAAACTTGATTTCTAAAAGAATGTTAGAGAACCTACAAAGAACACTTTTATTCACAGTGACGCAACGGGAAACACACAAAATTATTTTTGTAGGGCAAAAGAACAGCCTTCTTGTCAACATTTGCAATAGAGTAGGAACAATAATCATTGGACAGTTGTTTGACTTTATAAATAGATAGCTGAGAAGACTCACATGGATAGCAGAAAAAATTTTGCTGCTGAGAAAATAGTTGACCCACAACAAAAATGTTTTCAAACTCATCTTGAATAAAGTTTGCAATTTTCATTACTGAACCATTAACAAGGTAAGCACAAGAGTCACGGCCATGGGTTGAGAGACGAAACTTTGGGCCCACAACCTTGTTGTAATGGACTCCAGCTATTCCATCAGATGGCCGATCAGTGTGCCCTACGCGACTACTCGGAACGACAACAAACGCTACTGTGCTCATACTTGGTTTCCCTGGATTCTTGGCAATCTCATGTTCTTTCAACCGTCTGCAGATTTGTTGCAGTGGGTCGGTTGTTTTTTGTAACATCCTCTTCAAGGTGTAAAGAAAGTTCTCAAATGGGAAAGCACTGAAAGAATCTAGGGAACCAAATTGTTTTGCATGCCGGCTTAAATGGACGAGATTGTGCATATTGTAAACTATAAATTCTTTGCCATATAAAAAAGCAGTTTCAGTAACAAACATATTTAATAAAGTAGATGCATGTTCATTGAAATCAGAATTAAGTTTATCTGAAATAAGAATTGTAATGGCACAGAAGAGAAGCAAGAAATGGTTATAAAGTCTGTCACTAAGAATGTCTTTCAGATAAACTGGTCCTAAATACAAAAGCATTTGCCTGTACTCTGTAGCCTTCCAACGCTCTACCTCAGACAACGACCTCGGCTGACGATTAAATTCTGATGGCCAGAATGGCTGGGCTTCAAGAAGTTTTGAACTCAATTGATCAAGGTACCGCAATGGCAACCGCTGAGTACAGCTTCTGTCTCTCCATGCAGACAACAGACGTCGCATAACACCTAAACATATTAGGTGCATGTAGTCTAAAGGAAATGTAGACACAAGCCCAATATTTAGTCTAGCCAATGGAGAAACAGATTTATGGTGTTCTGGATTACTCATTTCATCAAAAGAAACATCTGTCCTCAGAGGTGCATCATTGTCAGGATACGTCATTCGTCCAGAATGAACACCCTTCTGAGTACAGTTGTCACAGCCAAAGTATCCATTGAACGATTTTGTACATTTAATGAATGCCTTTGCCGGTGTATCGCAACAAAACAATCGAACTTGAATGTGCAACATAACATCCTGATAAGGCAAGCCGACATCTTGAAGGTTAGCAAGCTCTGTGACAAAGTCATTAAGAAAATCCTCGACTGGAGGCTTGGAAACTCCACAGAACAATGCAACAGTGAATGGTTTTTTCTCCGGATCCTCATCTACAATGCACAAGATAGGCCAGAACTGCATGCTGCTACTCTTGAACAAAGGTAAACCATCAACATTAAATGTGAGATTAAGAACTGTAGGTGTAGGTAATGAAATGCTTTCGAGTCTATTCAGGATACCATTTGCCAACCCAAAATTATAATATTTTCCGTTTCCCATTTCAATTAATGGAATATTTCTTGGGGTTTTTAGAAGAGTTCTTGCATCACTTGGCAGTTTTGGATGCCATGTCTTTAAACCTTTAAGAAGTTTACTCAGGGTATTTTGCGGGACTCTATTGCTCAAGGCCCAATGAACCAAAAACAGTATCATTTCTTTATTTTCTTCATCCAAATCATCATCTAAATCATTGTTATCATCATTGCTTGCATCACTGGGACTATCACCACTATAATTATCATCAGAGTCAGATTCCGAGATATTCCCTTTTTCATGATTCAGTGTTTCAATATCTACCGGTACTTGGTTTACATTAAGGACATCCAACTCTGGGAAAACACTCTCATCATTTTCATCTGGAATCATGTTACATATGCCTATATCAGACATATTGTTTTCATATTCTTGGGCACCGTCCCCATCATTATCATTGCTAGTCATGCCATCACAGAATTTCTGTTGATTAGGATTTTGTGACAACACAAACTCTTCATTAAGAACATCGAGTTCAAGTTCTTTCAGGTGGTTCAATACAGCCTTTTTTTTGCGCCGTATACAGGTACGTTTATTTACAGGTGGGCCTATAGAAGGTGATTGGCCATCTTCATCCATTTTTCTACATACACAGCCTACGAACGTAGCCTACAGTAGAAAGACGTATTTGGTCCACGGCAAAAAAAAACAGAAACTTTTTGTCAAAGCTTTAAGTTAGGCCTACCTGGAGTGTTTATTGACGGTTGAATCCCAGGAGTCAAGTGGGTCTGCCATAATGTAGCTAGTAAGAATACCTAGTCCACAAAGTGTTGAAGGTGCTGTAATAAAAGGAAATAAAGCTTATTGCATTAGGCTATCCAAAACAAGATATGTTAGGCCAACTAGCACAGGTAATTGACAGTAGGCCTACGGTAGGTATAAGCATTTAGAAAAATTACATTTCTAGGCTAGAATAAATAAATAAATGTAGCCCTAGGTTTAATATTTATTTCTAATATTACGAAGAAAACCAATCTGCATACTTGGCATTTTCCGTTGGGTGCACAGGCATGCAAAACCTTGAGTGCGTACCGGGTCGACATTCTCATGGTCCATTGACCACATTGCACGTGAGTGCGGTCGGAAGTCGCACTTACCGGTACTTAGGAAGTGCGAAAAATTGAGTTTGGTTACAGTGCTGTATCAAGTTTTGAGAACTAGTTAGTGTTTAGCTACATTATAATTTGCTCGTTTTAAATACTTGAACCCTGACAAAAAGAATCTCCACTCAGCTTCTATCTACTCAAACCGATTTCCCCGCTCAGCTCGCTTACAGCGCCAGTAGCATATATATATGGATGCAATGAGTTAAAGGCAACTAGGTAATAACTTTTTAGATGTAAATAAATTAGTGCTGTGCGATTCAGGTCATTTGGAGTTCGGCAATCGAGTCAATAATCAAACTTTTTGAGTTCAAATTCCCCGCACTTTGCGCCTTGCAAAGATGTGTTGTTTTATTCTATAGCAGGCAGACACAAGATGGCCGCCTAGGCATCAGATGTGTGAAATAAACATGAGCTTACATCATAGAGGCCTTAGATTTTATCGTAGATATGTTTTCATTTGATATTTTTTAAAGTTAGAAAATCCACTCTTTACTTACCACTCACAAGAAATAAGAACGATAGTGGAAAGAAGAAGAATGAAGCTAGCCTAGGCCTACTGCTAGTAAGGCTAGGGTTGACATAATTAATTAAACTCAAGGTAGCGGGACAAATGTCTTCAGGCAAAAACAGCTTGATTTAGGGTAGGCCCATGATCCAATGATATTCTTCCTTACCCAGGTCTGGCATTCCGGTGAACGCGTTTGCGTCCAGTCCGTGCATGACGTAATCCCGATCATCTCCCCGAGCCGGCTGCCGCTCGGCGCGTGATAAAATCCCGCAATCGTAAACTAATCTCCAAATAACTATTCATTGTTCGGACTAAAAACTTTCTTGCTTTTTGTTACTATGTACATACTGTTCAGGAATTATGTGGGTAGATAGTTTTTTGGGCTTATTGTAGTTAATTACTTATATTAGCCGTAATATGATGCATAGGGCCTACTCACAAGTGTTACTGTGATACACTTTTGGGATAGTTATAGCGTTGGTTATAGTGTATACATAAATTATAACAAGTAAAGAAATCCGTGCGTGATTCTTTCGTTATTTATGTTTTAGACCTTCTAACCCGAGATTTAACTCAAGTTTTTAATTATTGTTGTAGTGCAGACGAATTATCTGATACTGAAATATAGGATTACAAATCTAATAAAACCTGTTACCACGCAATTATTTATTGCGTAAAAGATTACACATTGTAGACTAATACAGACAATCGAAATAATAATCGAAATAGCTAGATCAAATGGACAAATAATGCACAACCGTTTTCACCAAAATTATATTAGAATGTAATTAGACGCGGGAATAAAAGGGTCCTTGATTGTAATTAATTTCTAAATCAACTTTACATCTCCCTCGGCTAAATAATTATGTAATAAATAGGCTACGCGTACTTGGACATAATTAAATCAAACATTTCAGCACTTACAAAAGTGCGTTTTCTTCGGCATGTTCTTTCACTATGAATTGTTTTATTTAATTCGGATGCATATTTGCGTGAGTGAAAATATGTTGATATTTTTCTGTCAATGTAGGCTAAGGCTTTTGATTGACTTTAAAAAAAAAATATTAGCGACGTAAAACAAGGCCCAGTTCCTACAACCGTGTTTTTTCTTTAGAAATTGTTTTAGTTTGATTGGTCGTCGTAAGAACTATAATCAATGGAATTATTAACTTTTGATTGGTCCGTCATAAGAATTATGTTTTTGTTATTTAACACGTAAGTCCTATCCCCTTAAGAAAACTAATTAGTGGGAACAGGAGGCCAAGTCTTGAAACATGCGACTCAAGTCGCAATGCGTGTCAAGTCACTTCTTCCAAATCGCATGCGACTCGACTTCACGTCATGTACGTAGTCTTGAATTTAGATGTGCGACTCATTTCGCTTGCGAGATGAAATTCTTCCTTGCGAATGCTTTTTTGCGTTTGGAAACTCCGCCCACTTTTGCTCTATGACTAACCAATGAGAAAGCTTGTTACAAAGTGCAACTTTCGACTTTCGACTTTTAAATCGATGTTGTGAAGTAAATCGATGATATAATCGATTGTGACGAACTATTGATGCTATAATCGATTCGCACATTCAATCAACTGTCAAAACACACTAGGAGTACTGGGCGAGATAAGATAAGATAAGATAAGATAAGATAAGACTTTATTCTTCTTCTTCAGTATACAGTATACATAACATAAGTAAATATAGCCGGTTTTATAGGTGCAAGAAGAAGACCCACCTAGAGCCGAAGCCCTGTGTGTGGGTGTATTCTATTGTGAAGTTCTTTGAAACATTTAAGATGGCGGCTTATAGTCATTATAGCTATTTAACAATACAGGAAACTAATCGATAACGTTACAAGTTAGATATTTCGTAATCTAGATGTTAGCTCTAGATATAAAGTTTTAAAGTTACATACAAGTCATAATCATAAATAATACATTCCAGTTGTGTACGTACAATCAATAGGAGATGACATTGAGTATTTAGTAGACATTCTCATTGCAGAAAATTGGTAGTACCTAAAGTTGTAAAGAAATCTAAAAATCTAAAAACTAAGATTAAGATCTAAGCTAATTAGAATTGTAATGGACATAGTATCAATTGTGTCAATAAGTAGTCAATAATAAGTTTACAATTGGAATATTTTGTACGATACTCTAGATACTAGCCTAGTTCCTAATGAAAATTTACATACAAGTCAAAATCACCTGTAATTCATTTCAGTTGTATACATACAATCAATAGATGTATTTGATATAGTGTTGGTGATACGTTATATTGGAAAGGAATCCAACATTAAAATCTAAGTTAACTACAAATTGTAAATAGGCGTTTAGGGCCTAGTATAGCTAGGTAAGGTATACACATGAATATGAGAAGAATAACTAGATGCGTAAGTGAGTACCAGTAAGAAGTACATTATTCACAAGGTTCGACGAGAATTCTCTGTCTTTTTCCATAATCCATTTTTTTATTTGCCTTTTGAATTTAATTTTGTTTTTTTGTATCTGGCTCCTTATTTCAATTGGGATTGTATTAAAAAGTTTAGGCCATATGGCCTAAACTTGAGGCTTACATATAAATAAATAAATAAATAAATAAATAAATAAATTGTATTTAGAGTCTATACCCACTCAAATATATAACTGATTTTCAGTGGGAGACAGTAAATCAAAGCGACCAAGCCAACCCTGTAGGCCCCGACGCAAATTATTTCACATAGTTTATTGTTATTATCAAATAGCCGAAAGGCAGTCGTACTCTCTATTTAATTAATCATATTTTTTATTGTTTATTTTATTTATTATTATTCAATGATTATCACAATACGTACAATCATTAGGAATATCACAACGAGCATAGCCCTTAAACACAGAATTGTGTGTGATATATCCCTAAATAGTAAATATAATAAAGTTGATATTAAAATATCAAAACAAATTGCAAAGAAAGGTAAAAAAAAAGGTAATTTATATTGTAAAGATATAAAAATTGTTTCTGTCACAGATAACAAGTGAACAATAATTATGCGACGAGTAAAAAAAAGTAAAAAAAGATTTCCCAAGCGGGATTTGAACCGGCGACCCCTCGCGTTGAAACCAAGCGCTCTAACCACTCGGCCGCCCGGACCACGTCGAAAAACCGATCTATAGCGCCACTAATGCAGATGCACGCTAGCTTGCGACGAGCGTAAATAATTTGATATGACAATTATAACACTTTAAATATTTTTAAAGCCTTCTGCCAACATTTCTAGAGTGTAATTTACGTCTTTATACATAGGATGTACCTTATAACTATTTATTTAGTCATTAAAAACTTTCGATGTGGCAGTCAAGACGCAAATAAATCTCTACACGCAAGGTAAAACCTCGCGGTTTGAAACGTAAGAAAACTTGCGAGTCAAGTCGCAAGCCATTTCGCAAGTTTGTCTCAAGACTACCGATTTGATGGTTTTGAGCAACTTGTCGGAAATTTGCGACTCGAAACGGAAGGTGAGTTGAAACGCAAGTTTCAAGACTTGGCCTCCAGGACCAAATGTATCGTCGAGGGTCTATAATTTATACACAATAAAATTATCATTTGCGACACGCAAAACAAAAAAGTAGGCCTAATATCAATTAATACACTGACTGGCGTTGTACATCCATTAAACATCCATACGTCCGTACTAAACCCACCAACAATAATTGTCTAAAATGCTATTAAAACTGCGACATGAAGAGAATTTCATTCACGCAAATATATGTTTGACACAAAATTGAGAACTTTTTACGAGCAAGATAATATCTGGACCAGGGTCACGACACTGTTCCACCAAGACTACTGATTACACACTGCTCCGAGATATCTTGATGAGATGGGGCACTTGAATCTTAAATGATTTGGAAGTTGAATGTAGGCCTATATGCAAGTTGAGATATCGCTCTAATGAAAACCATTCCAGTTAATTGCTAATGGAAAAATGTCGTAAGCTGTCACTACTCGCTAGTACTAGCACAGTATCAATGAACAATAATGTTCGTATACTGAAAACCCTGTCGCGATCCATCAAATATAACTTGAGAAATACAGAGTGGAGCAATGAACACGTGTGGCGTAATACGGCCGGGCGCTATCTGATTCACATGAACGAGATCGGGCTGACGTCACACTCGCGGCGGAGATGCGCAGTGTCATACCTAGCCACACAGAGATATCCTTGTACCATGGGGTAGGCCCTATGGTGGACAAATGAGATTTCCGACACAGTGCTGGCTTTGTGATTGTAAGGACTAGGCTTGTGGATCGATACCTACTTTATAAATTATCGATTACTATTAGGGCTGTGCAAACCGGTGAAACCGAACTCAACCTTCTTCGTCTTCAGAAAAATTCTGTTTGAAAAACGAACCAACTTGAACCTCCCGCCATTCGGAAATAAAAATTTGAATGTTGTTACACTGGTTTAAGCCGACGACTTTTGAGAGTAGGCCTAGGTAAAATATCGATAGTTCAATACTTATCGCACGCCGAAACGGAAATGCCAATGCCAAACCGACGACATTATTAGGCTAGGGCCTATGTACTAAACTTGGCCTATTTCATTAGACATTTTCATTGAATGATTTGACGTAAATTGTATGCTTTTGTTTCAGGTATTTGTAATCTAATAACTTTATAAACGTGACGCTTTAATACATAATAAACTAAAATGAAGCGTTGCAAATGTATTGATACGACGAGTCTTCGCAGTTATTTCGTAAATCTGGCTGCCGAAGAACTGGAAGATTACAATTTGCAAGAAATGGAAGCCCAGTCAACTTCGAAGGCGACTGAGCTGACGCCGACTAGGCCTTGGCCTAATAATGAGATTAATCCGTTTTTATGAGAATATCCCTTTCCCCAGTATGCGTAGCCCTATGCCTAGTTCCTCTAGCGAACCAGATCAGGATCACACTCTAGGCCTAGGCTTAGCTTACAAGGCCTAATATCGCATAGAGTTAAGACGAAAAAGAAGACCCTAGGCCTAGCCCCGCGCCTATGCATAGGTCTACAATGCGTGGCAGCTTTAGGCATACACTGGGCCTATGAACTATTTTTCACAAAATGGCAACAAATCAACATGTGGTTTTTTAGGTTTGGTCAAGGTTCAAGTTTTTTCGTAAGGTTCGGTTCGAGAATCGGTTTGAAAAAAAATCAAGGTTCGCACAGCCCTATTATCGATACCTAATTGAAACATCAATCATTATCGTTGTAGGAAATAAATATTATCGATATTGCCAATGAACTATACTTCCATCCTGTTTCGTACAAAGCTAAACCACAAGTGGGAGTCAACAAGATGGCATCATGATCATCAGCTGCAAATAAGCCATCACTTAACATCAATCTTGGGTATGAGCCCCGCACACGTTGCATGACAGCGTTAGATCTCTGCCTCACTGGCACTTTTTGTCAGTGATTCAACTATCGATGCAATTGTTTCCAAAACGACTGATAATCGATTCAGTCTTCCCGGATCAATTCGAATAGCTTGACCCACTAATTTTAGAATTTACCGCTCCTTTGCCATTCCCCATGTGTCATAGCCTCGAACACAGTTTTTAAACTTGCTGAACCTGAGAGCACTGCGCAAATTATAAATACACAAAGTGATCAGGAAAAGTGCGTACAAGAGCGTAGGGCTACGAGTACAAGCGAGATAGGCCTGCCTAGTGGACGTCTGCAACTTCGCGTGCAATAGAACGTTAATTTTGATTTGATTATCGATTGATATTTTTTTTAAATTCGATACACAATTCAACATGCTTGTTTGCAAATATTGTAGGCCTATGGCGGTGCGAACGTAAAATGTACAGCAAATAAATCTTATGTTCAGTGCGGTGATTGGTCGTTTTCATCGCGTGATAAAACATCTAGGAATTGTATTCTTACGTTCGCTGCGGACATATCCAATAAAAAAAATACCAACCTTCTAACGTTTCTATTTAAAATATTAAGAACTTTCAGCCTAGGGGCCTAAGAGTTTTATCAAAAACAACACCTCAACGGGGATTTGAACCTATGAACCCTTGCACAGAAGTCAAACCTGCTAGTGCTAGGCCTACCATCCTGCCACACCGCACTGTGATCGAAGGTCGCCTGTAGGACTAAACTTAATTAGGCTACTATTAGTGAACTGGTTTACCATAAGGGTACTTTTGACGTTGGCGGGTCCCAACTTTTTAACAGTTTTTTTTTATGAAAACACTGAAAAACACCTTAATATGAGAAAAAGTTAAAAGTTCACTAAAAAGTTGGGACCCGCCAACGGCAAAAGTACCAACATAAGAATAGGGCTAGGCCATTCTTACGTTTGTACTTAAAATATTCACTCTGCACAAACAAATCATCAAGTGTGAGAGGCTAGATGCAATGGGTTGCTCCCGTGCGTAAAGTAACGCCTAAGCCTACCGGTAGCCAAAATCTATTTATAGGATGCATGGGTACTACGGTATCGAGACCGTGGCCTGTATATACCTCAAGAAGGAAACTTTTTCACCAACATCTGGTAGGCCTACCTAGCCTAGCTTGATTGATT
Organism: Sweltsa coloradensis; assembly: GCA_024449915.1. Classification (NCBI taxonomy): domain Eukaryota; kingdom Metazoa; phylum Arthropoda; class Insecta; order Plecoptera; family Chloroperlidae; genus Sweltsa; species Sweltsa coloradensis. The sequence goes on along the minus strand of JAMZAV010011069.1, from coordinate 1,641 downwards.
CATGCACAACAAAGCTAGGCCTAGGGCTAGTGTTCCCTCTCAGACTTTGCTACGGCTTGGGGACCTAGGTATTTCGGGATCAAAATAAAGTATAGGCCTAGCCTATCGTTTCAGAACATGCGTTAAGGTCTAATTGCTTCACGTCTCTTTTAAAGATATCATTGCGTTTCGAGAATATGTGAGGGCGTCTCTAGGCCTACTAGGGCCTAGGCCCCTATCCTAACTCCTACCCCCTAGGCCGACTGTAGGCCTACCTAGGCCTAGGCCTAGGCTAGAAACCTTACATTTGGCATGACTATAATCTACTACGTACTCTGCGCGTACGTAGGTCGTCTAGCACGAGGGCAGAGATGGTAGGCCTACCTAGGCTAGGCCTAGGCCTAGAATAGCCTATAACCTGTCCACGAGGGGAAGCAAGTGGCCTTCGTTCCCACGTGGATCACAGTGCTGCATGCTCTAGTGTTTAATAAAATATAATATATAGGCCAATACTTACCAAATACCAGCAAGATGTTGCAACAAATTGTCTTCGAGAAGAGCAGAGAACTTGCACAATAGGCAATAACTAGGGCCTAGCCCCAAAGATATTACTTTTAATAACTAGAGCACAGTTGTAAGACGCACGCGGAAGCTTAAGTCGGAGTCGAGTCGAGATGAAAATGCCGGAAGGGCGCTTCCAAACCGGAATATGGAGGCAAAAACCGACAACCGCCGTCTGGATGTACGTAAAATTAAACCTCTTACATCCAGACGGCGGTGTGTAAAACGTGGGAGATTTGGATTCTCAAGTTTAAATAAAATTTACAATCTTCATTATTCCTCAAACAATCCTAGGCCCTACGCCAATTTGACACATATTTTTTATGAGAACGAAAAAAATGCTACTATTTCAAATATTTACAAAAATGTAGTTTATTGTTGTTTCTGCATCTATGTAATTAGATTTATTTAGTTGTCTTCCTTTGTGAATCAGTTTTTATAACTAAATAGGATAGACGTTAAATAAATAATAAATAAATACGTAAATAACTAGGAAAACGCTTAAGTCCCGCCGCGTTGTTGGATGAGCGTAATTGGTGAATTGAGCTGCCATGTGTTATGCGGATTTTCTGTTGTTCTGTGAAAAAATCATTACTAAGTTGAAGATTTTTTTAAAAATAAAATAAAATAAAATAAAAATTCAACTTGATTTTTTTTTTTTTATTAATCGTAATAATTTTTAAAAAGGAAAAAATCGTAATATTGAAATTTTCATAAGAAATAATTATTTGATTGCGCACAAATTTTACACGAATATATTAATTCATAAAATTGAGGTTCTGTGAAAATATCATTACAATCGGATAAAGCATGTAGGTGTTATAAGTCGAAGAAAGTTTAATTTTTTTTTTAAATCTTAAAATTGCGATTTTAATGAGAAATAATTTTTCGATTGCGCTCAAAAACGTGGCAGTTCTAAGTTCAGAGATTTCGAAGGCCTCCATAAAATTTCACATGGTTGTGTTCGCAAGACGACCAGAACGACCAGTATGCGACCAATGAATTTAAGTAAACACAATTTGCACCAATGATAGATAAGATTTGCAAGGACGTATGCGATGCGTAGTTGTTCGATGTTTGGCGACCAGAAGATTAATTTGA
>JAMZAV010011068.1:0-20992 GCA_024449915.1 Sweltsa coloradensis | reverse complement strand
TTCAAACCCTGAGTACTAAATTTGGTTTGATTTAGAGTAAGACTCATTGTATCAATTTATTTAATGTTCACGGTAATCTAATATTCAAATTTTTGCTTGGATCCAAGCTTCTATAAAAATTGCATTTTTCCATTCATTTGTCTGCGAGTCATTAAAGTAACTTTTGATATCCGAATTAATCACTTTCAATTCATCAGGGGCATGCTAACGACCTTCAATCCCAAGTCATTTCATAACCTCAATTTTTTCAATAATAACAGCCTTCAGCTCGTCACATATTTCTAAAACGCACAAGCGTCCTAATTATCCTTAGGGGTAACTTAAGAACGTTTGGACCACCCACTGTTCCGGGACGGGGACTCCAGCGCAGGCTCACCACTAGCGCACTGGGTAAGGTTGGGTACGTTCCTAAACGGGGAACCGTGCTCAACAGGTCCCCGGGTTTTCACAGTCATCACCACCTATTTTCTACCATGTTCTGTTAGGGTACTGTGTTTATTTGTGTTTTCCAGACGTATGAGAGGGCCTCCCCCTGAGTTAGTAAGGAGTGCTTATCTTAGTTTAATTTGCATAGTCGTAGCCGTGGAGCAACATAGGCCTAACCCCGAGAGGGTCTATGTGTGCGAACTTGCCAGGGTACACACAACTACGTCACAAATCGAGGGGGAATGAGGGGTTTTCTCCGTTTTGAGCCCAACTGGTGGACAAGCAACCATCGGTTCGCAAGTGGACGCCTGCTGAACGTCGCACAACTTATCACGCTCTAACTTTTATCCTATTCATTATTTGGGAAAAACTTAAGAGGAATAATATTTAGCAAATATCATTTCTTCTAATAGCGATTACTTTGAATTTTTACACGGCCGTTAACTTGTTATTTCGATGTACATATTTAAAAAAAAATTTAAGACTTTACTTGTTTTTTATGAAATTTTAATAAACAACTTTCATTGACAAAAATCTAGTGATCGGATTTTGACAAGACCGCTTTCAAAAAATTCATCGGACTGTTTAGACAAGAAATAAATAAACTTTCTAGATAGAAAGTGCACAGAACGAAAATTTATAGCATAGGGTAAAACGCATGGTATGTGTTTTCATCTAAAATACGCGCTTTTGACGTGCGGATGAGCCGTGAAAAACTGCACGCTATGCTGTAAAATTTCGTTCTGTGCTTTTTCTATCGAGAAAGTTTATTTATTTCTTGTCTAATTAGTTAGATGCATATTTAGAAAGAATTCTTTTTGAAATCCGATCAGTGGTTTTGTGTCAATTGAAGTTGAAAAAACTTAAAGATGTTGATAATTTTGTCATTTATAATGCGTACATTGTTATAACAAGCTAACGTTTCTCTAAAAAAAATCGAAATAATCGCTATTAGAAGAAATGATATGTTGACTAAATATTATTCCTCTTAAGTTTTGTCCAAATAATGAATAGTATAAAAGTTAGAGCGTGATATTTGTTGAGCCGTTCATCAGGCGTCAACTTGCGAAATGAGGATGCTTGTCCATCAGTATGATCCGCGCCGAGCTGTGACGTCACGTGTGTGTTCCCTATAATCCGGTCGATACTTCGAAGGTTAGGATACAGGTACAGTCTGTTTCCCGTACTACCAGTGCATAAATCACTAATCGAGTGAAATTGCGAGTTTAGACTACAGTAGATAGTCAGACTTTTGTACGTCTCGTTTCAGTGGCAGACTAACGTAGGCCTGTTACGTTTCAGTGGAGCCTGTACGTAGGACTTTTCGTTTCAGTAGCTTAGAACGCGGGGTTATTTTAGTGTTTCGTTTCAGTGGCACCCGGTACGTGGGCTTTTATGTAGTTACTGTGGTGTATTCAAAGTTCAAACCTCCCGCTTACTTGCCTCGCCACATTTAAAAGGGCGGTGTAATAAAAGAGTATGGCGTCGCTTCCTTCTGACAATCTCATGCACAATATCATGTAGTAGTTTTTTAGTACAAAGTTTTAAAAATAAATGATGCTTTAAAGCTTACCAGATAATCATGGCTATGCATTATTACGAGCCTTACCTACACCCACATACATACATAACAAAACTGGCGACGAAGATATCGATTTGGTAAGGTAGATTTACATTACAGTTTACAATGCCTGAAACTAGTCCGAGCGTTTTTTCAACCACGTGGTAATGCAAGTGGGCTAGTTGCTTCGATCGACCTTTTAGGCCCGGGAAGAGCCATGGGACGTTTACGTTCGAAAGGATCGAAATTGCATTCGACGCCTTCGATGTGGCTGAACCCTAAGAAGAAGAATGTGTTTTTCTCTGTGCTTGGAAGCGAAACATTTGTGGTGCTAACGCAATTTGGCTACACCAAGGACACTCACTAAATCTGTCGTTCACAGAGGCAAAGGCCCTGCTTACAAGTGGGTCAGCCCTAAGCCTACCCAAACGTACAAAAAGGGTTTTAAAGATTTCGCAAGCGTCTACAGCTAGAGAACGAAACTATACCGAGTACCTACAGGAGCTCAGAAGTCTCAGTAAGCATTGCGAGTTCACAGACCTAGATGAGAATCTGCTAGACCAACTCATTGCAGGATTCGGGACAAGATTTTGCAAACCAAGCTGCTGGCGGAGGGAGTTTGCCTTTTCCCTTTCCCAGAGAGCAGTCGAGATTGCTACGGCAGCGGAGACGTCGCGCGAGATGTCCAAGTCTTACGCGGAAATGCAGAAGACAGGCCATATTTCTAAGGTATGCATGTCCAAGTCTGGGAACAATACCAATTAGGGCCTAAGACCTCGGGTACCAATCTGTTACATCAGAGGTGGAAGACTCATATCTGTTCTGTCTCAAGGTGGAGAAAGATAGACATGAGGGCTCTTTCAAGGTGGCTGTAGAGTTGAATGGAGTAGACTTAACAATGGAAGTGGACACAGGATCAAACATTCAATCATTGGCATAGACGCGTTTAGACGTCTATGGCCACCGATCTCCGCCACTAGCGCCATCAAAGTTCAAACTGCGAACCTGGTCACAACAGGAGTTAGCAGTACTGGGAGTGGCAACGGAAAACCGTGCAGTATGGGAAAAAATTATGCCAGTTACCACTATACGTGATGCAGACAGATGGGCCTAGCTACTCGGCAGAGACTGGTTTCACCACTTGGGGCTGGCGGGTGACCAGCGTGAACCAGTTAGGTGTAAGTGATGGCAATCTTCCTAAAGAATTGCATGGCCTAGAAAACGTTTTTTGCAGGCGGTTTAGGTTGTTAAAAAGGGAACCGGTTCACGTGGAACTAGATCCAAATGCTACACCTGTCTTTCGCAAACAGGGAAAGCCCACCCTACGCATTGAAAGAGAGTCTGACCGGGCCCCCTAGAACAAATGCAACGTGAGGGGGTAGTCGAGACTATAGCACAAGGGGAATGGGGTACACCAGCGGGTTTTTTGTTCCCAAAGGGCGCGAAACACTGTGCGAATTGTGGTGATTATTCGGGGACAGTCAACCCTGTGTTGAAGGTTGATATTTATCCTCTACCTACAATACAGAAGTGTTTACAGCACTCTCTGGAGGATGCTTTTTCACACGGTTGGGACCTCGATAGGGCTTACACCCAAGTACGAGTGGATGACGAGTCATCACGGGTACTTGCACTGAATACACAGCAAGGCCTACTACGAAGGGCTGCGTCTTCCATTTGGGCTGGCGTCCGCACCAGCATACTTCCGAAGACTGAGGGAAAAATCTTCTTAAAGGACTAGAAGGTGTAGTAATTTTCCTTGATGACTTACTCGTTTCAGGAAAGAAAAAGGAGGAATGCGGGCGAGACAAGAGCTGTGTTGGAAAGATTTGATACTGCTGGTTTACGTCTCAAACTGTCTAAATGCGAATTTATTTTGCCATCAGTAGAGTTTCTAGGGTTTTTGATTGAAAGCAAAGGAATCCACCCTACGGAGGATAAAGTACGGGCTATTCGATCGGCACCCGCACCTACAAATCGGGCCAGCAGTTGGAGTCATTCCTGGGATTTCTTACATTCTACGAGCGCTACATTCCGAATAGGCTACCAAACTTACGCCACTCTACGAGCTTACACGCAAGGGGCAGCAATGGACCTGGAGCCAGAAGCATGAGCAGTTTTTTCAACGTTTGCCAAACCACAAGTCACATCTGATCAGGTACTGGTTCATTACAGTTTGACAAAACCCATTAGTAATGTCTTGTGATGCATCGCCGTACGGGTTGGAGCGGTTTACTGTCACATTCCGGGGCCAGATGGTTCCGAACCTCCAATCGCCTTCAAGTCTCGTACGCTACAAACGGCAGAGAAAAATTATCTCAGCTAGATAAGGAATTTTTATCAATCATGTTCGGGTTAAAGAAATTCCACCGTTTTATTTTAGGTCGAAAATTTGTCATATATACGCCCCATAAACCATTAGTAGGTCTGCTTCGGGCAGGGCGAGTGTTACCTGATGTATTATCCCCACGTATGATGCGTTGGAAATTGACTTTAGGATGTTATCTGTATGATATCAAGTACCGTCCAGGTAGAGAATTCAAATGCAGACTTGTGCAGCCGATTACCGATCCCAGGACCGGATACACCAGAGTTACCCGGAACCAGCGGATGTGTGGGTTACTACAAGGACAGCCTGCAGAACTTCCAATCTCGGCTGACACCATACGTCTGGAGACGAAGAAGGACATCATTCTTTCTAAAGTTTTAGCTGGTGTGCTACTGGGTGGGAACCCTCGAAGTTACCGGTTGAGTTTCAACCCTACCTTCGGATTACAACGGGGTTATCGGTTTGGGAAGGTGGGTGTCTTCTCTATGCCAACAGAGTAGTGATTCCCGGAGTCTACGAGTCGATGTTCTGAAAATGTTACATGCAGTCCATCAGGGGAAACGTTGCGACAAAGGCAAAGGCCAGGGGTTATGTTTGGTGGCCAAACATGGACCGAGCAATCGAAGAAATGATTGGCCAGTGTACATCTTGTGCTGCAAACAAGCGTGCACCCACAAATCGAACGTGATTCCATGGAGTGTCCCCCGTCGACCGATGTCGCGTATACACATTGACTTTTCAGGGCCTACGGAAGGACATACATTCTTCATACTGTGGACGCTTACTCTAAGTGGCCAGGGTTTTGGAAGAACACCCCGGGGGTCACTTACGGCAAGACAGCGATTGACGTTCTCCGAGACATTTCACGGACTACGGTTCCCGATGAGATCGTTTCGATAAGCGGCCAGCATTCAAAGGAGAGGAGTTTCAGACTTTCTTTACAAAAACCAGATTAAACACATAACCTCAGCACCTTACTCGCCTGCATCTAACGGTTTGGCAGAACGTTATGTTTCAGACGGTTAAAAAACACTTACGAAAGTTTACGGCGGATAAGTGGCGTTTGGAGTTGGGAAACATTTTGTTAGCTCTGAGGACTACACCCAGTACCAGTACCGGGGTGACTCCGGCCCGAAAATGGGTAATGGGCCGAAAAATCCACACAATCTCGATAAATTACATCCCAACAACAAGACTTCTGTGGAGAGGGAGAGGTGTGGCTGTTCAAGCTCAAACAATCAGACTTTCCTAGCCGACAATTTGCAGAAGAGGACTCAGTGATGTACCGCAACTATGGTCCTGGACCAAAGTGGCTGCCTGGGAAAATATCGGAAGTACACGGGCCAGGAACTTCCCCCGTCGAAGATGCCAGTGGAGCATTTCGACCCCGTACATCTAGACCAAGTTCTACGCAGAAGTTCGGTGGTACCAGTGGTAGCAAGGGCGACTCTTCCGAAGCTTCCCAAGTCCCGAATAGTGCTGTGATGCCACCAGATGCTGGCAACTCCAGTGCTGTTATACAAAATGATAATTCTGTACAAGAACGTGTACAGATTCCCAGGAACTATCTACGTTTAGGGTTTTAGTCTTTCCCGTTGAGTTGACACCTTCAAAATCCCTAATTGGACTGAGTAACTCAACTCAACTAGTCGTCACTCTTCAAGGGCTACAAAGCCACCCCTCCATTTTAAGGATTATCATTGTTATTTTTTGGATAATGATGCTTTTGTTGATTCAATTATTAAATTCTTTAAGTTTTAGGTTAATTTCATTCCAGTTTTACAAGGTTGCATAGTTTGTTCCTTAAAAAAAAAATGATTCCTGTATTACAATCTTAGTTAGTTACTGTTTTGGGAATATTTTGCTACAAGTACCAAATCATTTCTTATTTTTAATTTCATTATGGTACCTAAACTCACGTATGACTTTGCAATCTACTTTTATGCATTGTAGGGATACTGTTGAGGGGAGAATTGTGGTGTATTTAAAGTTCAAACCTCCCGCTTACTTGCCTCGCCACATTTACAAGGCGGGGTATAAAAGAGTATGGCGTCGCTTCCCCTTTTGACAATCTCATGCACAATATCATGTAGTAGATTTAGTACAAGTTTTATAATAAATGATGCTTTAAAGCTTACCAGTAATCATGGCTATGCATTATTACGAGCCTTACCTACACCCACATACATACATAACAGTTTACCGAGGCTGCATTCCGTTTTTACTGTAGGCTACGCTAGTCGCTGCTTTGTTTAAAACACCGCCGTCTTGATGTATAATCTCGATCCTACTATAATACTATTCCAACATCTTGGTCTGGTGTAGGCCTATGTTTTTTCCAGACGGCGTTGGATCAACACAGTTCTGACGTCACAGTCGGTTTTGCCGCTTTAAAAAAGTGCTGCTTTTTTTAAAACGGCTATAAATCACTGGATTATTATTTCACGGAAAAACAAAAGTACATATTTGTAATCGGACGAAATACTTCTTCTAAAAAATCTATTCGTACAGTATTTGGCGGAAGGGAATATTCCCTATTGTGTCTCGAAAAATGTAATGAAACATAAGATCACACAGCAGTAGCATATATTCATCTAGACATGCCATCGCTTCAATTAAATAAACTCAGCTATAATTGTCAAAAATTAAATGCTTGGATTCATTTAAAAACACAAATAAATAATCCACCAAAAAATGCAACTTGAGAAAATGTAAAACCTTTTTACCTAGTAAATATCGTTCCATAACGAGAAAGTGTAAAGTAACAGTTCAAGTTTTTGTAACATAACCTCAAAAAATATTGGATTTTCGTGAAAATTTGTAAAAAATTTATTTAAATTTTTTATCATTTACCTTTCGAATGGTGCCTTTTAAATTGAAATCGGGCAAATATTTACGAAGATACCCTAGTTTAAAATTCGAAGCGGCGGCCATCTTGTTTTAGATATGGTCGGGGCTCAGCCAAAAAATCAAGACTCTCACCATCGAAAATTTTTTATCTATGGATCAATACGAATCGATGATACCACATACATAGCTCTTTCACCTAAGCTGCCACGGAAGCATGTTTTCTTACCCTATGCTCCCCCACTATTATTGTTTTTCTGCGTGCGTGCGTGCGTGCGTACGTGCGTGCGTACGTGCGTGCGTGTGTGTACGTTGAAAATCAGCCGACTCGCTGAACAGATTGCGCTGAAATTTTAAACAGACATCCAAAACGAGTTTATTGAGAACTTCTAACAAAATCAGCAAGATTCATTGCGATTTAAACCTACAGTAGAAATAATAAACTGAAAAATAGACTTCCAATGTTTAGAAATTATTTTAACGACAATGTTTTAGATTTTGAAAAGATATTTTTTGTTTGTTATTCGCCTGGCCGTGAAATGCCGTGCCCATGCAAGGTCTGTCGAATGTTGGACGTCAAGGTACCCCCAAATTCCGCTCGTAGATTGAGTAAACCTTGCAATATTTTCACGTATTTCGTACTGGCTATGTTTACCATAGTAGGCCATATTGCAACAGATGATGGACTACACTGCGTTATATGCATTTCAAAACATGTTTAATTATTTTTGAAATACAATCTAGAAATTACAAAATCTTTCCCGACCAGGGGATTGAACCCACTTCTTTCACATTTCGGCTACAAGGGCGCCTTAGCCAACTAGACTAGGGAAACGCCAAAGTCGTAGTTAGACGAGTGAGCGAGTCATGTGGTGAGTACCCGGGAACATTTGCATTTAAGTTTGATAATTATATTTGCGTATAAATAATAGTTTTTTAAAGTTTAGTTGGTATACGGGGACGGGCGCGTCAACTGTAAGGTCATAATGCGCCTCTCTAGCCTATGAAAGGCTAGGTAGGCCTAAGGTAGGGGGAAGAAAAGTAATGTAATATGCATAATGTAAAATGCGTTCAAAAAGCACTTGACAAGTAAGAGATATAGGTGCCTTACGCTATCTATGGACTTGCTTACTAGGGGAAACTGCACTCAGGTATACCCCCACCATCGGACCTCGACCGGACGGACAAAGGGAGGGCAAGCGATCGAGATGAATAGAAAATTGAGAGCGTGGCTAGAATACAAAATTCACCTGTCATTGTTTAATATCACTAGTGCCTAAAATATAAAATAGAGGTTAATTGTTACTTTTGCCTACGAAATCGAACTCAATTTGGCAAATACGACTCAAATTGTCTTTTTAATTTTAATTTTGAACCAAAATGAAGCTATTTTCCGTACTTATGAACTACTTATGAATATAGAGTACAAGCTACGTGACGTCCAGGAGAGAACCAAACAAGCACAATAAACGTTGCACCCTAAGTACACCATGTAATCGATGTGTACCTAATAAAAATGGCAATAATCAAAATAATAAGCCTACAATAAATAATATTCAAATTTTACTTCACTGTAGTTCCTGTTCATTGTTGTGTCTGCATTTATGTAATTAGATTTATTTAGTTATCCTCCTTCGTAAATCGGTTTTTAACTGAATCAGATAGAAGTTAAATAAGCTTAGGTAAATGAATATGATAACACAGGTTGAAGAGTGCGTGTTTAAACAATTATTTAACAACAATATTTCTGAGAAGCTAATAGTAATTATTTATATTTATATATTTCCTTCTTCTAACCCACACTTTACCTGCACTGGACCTGAAAAGCAGGAAGGGTTCTACGTTGTAGAACACAAAAATGTCGAATCTTGACACCAATATGGGTTACCAAATACTCTTCATCTGCTTTGATATTTTACTCATTTTGTCGGAATAGCTAAATAAAGTTTATCTACACATTTTTACATGGTAAGCGGGTTATCAACCCCTAGTTACGGCTATGTTTATCTTACTTTTCTTTCCCAAATTAAATTATAAATCGATGCTAACGTATGGCAATATTTTGCACCCTCACAAGAACAGATCTCTGCAATCCGTTTTATTGATTGTGGGCCATTTTAATTACACATCGATTGCCGCGTTTGCCGGGTACTAAAGCCAAATTTAGGTTTGAAATTTAAATTAAAAAGACAATTTGATCGTATTGACCAATTTGTGTACAATTACATAGGTAAAAGTGGCAATTATCTCATATTATTTTATTTTAGGAACTAGCAATAATAAACAATGACAGTGAATTATGTATTGAAGCCACCTTCTCAAGCTCTCTATTCATCTCGATCACTTGCCCTCCCTTTTGTCCGCCCGGTCGAGGTCCGATGGTGGGGGTATACCTGAGTGTAGTTTCCCCTACTAAGCAAGTCCAAAGATAGCGTACCTCCACTATACCACTCAAACTAAAAACTTACAAAAAAGCTCATCCATCAACACGACTAAAAATAGCGTTTGCGAAGCTTCCTAGTTAATTAAATACATATATTAGCAAAAAAACCTTGATTGGATGAGCGAAGCAAAGACTTCAATTTCACTGACCCCCCAAAAAATTTAGCTCGGGTTTTTTTTGTTGGTTTTTTTGTCTGTTTCTTCGCACGATACCGGGCAAACGGCATAAGGGATGTTGATGAAAATTGGAGGGGACCTTCGAAATCTCTGAACTTAGATGTGCCACGTTTTTGGGTACAATCGAAGAAATATTACTCATGAATATAGTAGGCCTAAGTACTTTTACGATTTTTTTCGATTTTAAGTGCGATATTTTCGTGACATTTGGGCCTATTCTGACCAAACAGGTGGGGCTATAACGTTCATATTTTACATGGACATTAAGGTTATGGTGATGTAGTAGGGCCTACCTTTTGAAAGAAAAAGTTTAAAAAGTTAGCCAGAATCCATAGAAATAAAGGTTTTAATATGAGTTTTTTGAGGTTTGTAATAACTAGGCCACTTCGCGAACGCTTTATCCAGTCGCGTTGATGGACGAGCTTTTTTTGGAATATTTCTGTCCAATGATTACGTTTTAAGTGGAATCTCATTACTTTTTCTACAGTTACTTGATATTACTTGTAAATTATACAACAGAAGTAACAAGTGGGTGTTTTGGCACAGGTGCAGGCAGGTTCAAAGGTGCACTTCCGGTCACGTGACATCCGCCATTTTGTTTCCGGCCGCCATTTTAGCTCTGCCGCCATTTTAGCTTTACCGTTATTTTAGCTCTGCTGCCATTTTGGCCGCCATTTTCGTTCGAGCGCCATTTTAGCACTGCCGTCATTTATATTTCGGCATCATCTTTGCCGGTTTCTGGTCACCATTTTCAATTTTTCTAATATCGTGCCACTTGTTAGCACTTCGCGCATCCACGCGCTCGCCGGTCGTCCGGTCACGTGTTTCCGCCCGACGTTTTGTCCTCAATTTTGATTTTCCAGCCGCCATTTTATCCGCCATTTTGATTTTCCAGCCGCTATTTTGTAACAAGTGGGTGTTTTGGCACAGGTGCAGGCAGGTGCAAAGGTGCACTTCCGGTCACGTGACATCCGCCACCTTGTTTCCGGTCACGTGTTTTCGGTCACGTGACCGCCGCCATCTTGATTTTCCAGACGCCATTTTGTCCGTCATTTTGTTTCCGGCCGCCATTTTCGTTCGAGCGCCATTTTAGCTTTACCGTTATTTTAGCTCTGCTGCCATCTTGGCCGCCATTTTCGTTCGAGTGCCATTTTAGCACTGCCGCCATTTATATTTCGTCATCATCTTTGCCGTGTTCTGGTCACCATTTTTCAATTTTTCTAATATCGTGCCACTTGTTAGCGCTTCGCGCATCCACGCGCTCTAGTAACCATTTTTGGGACTTGGGAATTTCACCGATATATTTTTTTAACTTCGTATTTCTTTCTCATTTAATTTTGCAATGAAAAAAAGTCAGCGTTTTTGCTTGGGCTCGAACCATGAGCACCTCGGGCGACCTTGGATTACTAGCTCGCCGCCTTAGCCGCTCGGCTATCAAGACATATGTATGTTCAGTGTTAATCGGTGATACTTATAATAGCTTCAGATAAACCACGCCTTCTCATGACGTCACACAGGCTATTAACTATAGCTTCTCTTGAGAGGGTATGCTGAGGCTAGAACGGAGGCGAGTTTAGGCGCTCAGCTTTCTGACTTTTTCGGGTAAACGGTTTATAACACCATTCCCAGTAAACACGAGTACGTACTGAGGAGCTCCTAGCAACGTGATTTTTCATCCTAGTAGGAGGCATAAGGATATCCTAGATCCTACTATTACTACATACTCAGGATGTGCTTATAATGTCACAGAAAGTTCTCTCCTAAAGAGATCACACCAGGATATCCTGGTCATCCTTCTAGGAGCACTAGGAGATCCATCCTGTTGGCAAGATACTGAGGAGGTACTTAGGAGATCCTACACTATACTGAGTATACCTTCAACATCTCCTCAGTCCTTCCTAATTTAAGATAGTCATCCTTTATTAAGGATATCCTAGGAGATAGGAAAGGCCTCCTACATACAGGCCTAACCCTTAATTCTATACTATGCATAATAATATGCATATGCACAAAACATTCACCTACTTTGTGATACCTGTAGCTAATTTTAAGGTACCTGTAAGTGTAACCCTATTTTAATTAGGTAGGGGTATGCACAGTGATAAAATAAAAAATTATTGATACTCGATTGAAAAGGTGGCTGTCAAACTAGTATTATAAATTCAAAAATCTGTTAACAAATTAGTAAAATATGTTTTAAAGTATGCTGCCACATTTATCGATAATATAAAACATATAAATGATGCCAACGGACAGGTATGAAACAGAGATTTTTTTAGCCTATATGATATTGATCGTGAAATGAAAAAATAATTAACTTATTTACTAGCATATTATTAGCGTACAAACTTAAAAGCAAATCTGATAAATACAAATTTAAAAAAAGACTAATTATGTTATAATTTACAAAATATACGATTTCATAATAGTGGTGCACCCGCCACTCCACCGCTATACATACAGATATATAGTGGTCCCAACGAAAGAATGCAGGTGGCTAGAAATTGTTTCCCCAACATAACAACTTTGTCAATTCTATTCACGCTAGCTCAGCGTGGATCTTGCACACGGAGGAGCTCTGTGATCTAGCACAGATAATTTTTGCTTGCGTTGGTAAAAGATATTTCTTTCATACACAAAGGCGACATTCCTTTTACCATGCATTCATTCTACCCCCACCACTACCAAGCATCTACATTCTTTTGTTGGAACAAGTATACTAGAAAACATACAGTTCAATATTTTTATTATTGATTATCGGACGATAATATCGATGAATGGATGCATCCCTAACACTGTAAATCCACCGTGCTTTGTGACCTCTGTGCCCGGGGCTCCTGAGACTGATGGTCGACACTTTAGGTAGACTTACTAGAAACTCGTTATAGTTCTTGGCCTATCTTACCTTTCTTTACCTGATGTAAGTTTGTTTCAAAATTACCTGGCCAATACTAGTCATTAGAGGATGAAATTGTGCCCATGAACCAGTGTGCCCGGGGCCCCAAATCGATGTAACTAGCTTTGGAAACAACATTATGGACTCTTGTTTTCTAATTAAAAATTTATAACAGACACATAGTAAACAATATTTAATTAGACCCTAATGTGGCAATTATGAGATTAGCTGGGAATATGAAAATCAAACCAAAAAATTAAAAAAACACATCTTAGCCATGTATTGATTATTGAACCCGGGTCTTCAGATTGCCAGTAGGATGTTTTGACCACTTAGCTACAGAGAATGTTAACTTGATAACTTCTGGACTATTGGTGCATTATAGTTGCATTTCCAAAATATGTTATGTCTGCCCAGGTACAGAGCTAGAACATTAGTTAACAGCCCACTCTATAACAGCCTGGCAATGATAACTGTCAAATTAGGTCGGTACTACTTTAACTGCAAGCTGCGGTACACAATAAATAAATAATGTGTCCCATAAATGGTGAATTTTAAATAAGTCTAGCAGGATTGGGATTAAAGCACGACCTTACGATTATCTTAGCTGAATGAGGCAAGAGTACAATTTAAAGTCACAAGGATTTCAATGGGTACCCGGGTACTCCTTACCTGCCCAGTGTGCGCAGGTATAGTTCCAACTTTTCATTGTCAACCATGAAATAGTTATCATTGTGCTATTCCAATATGCATTAAGTATGTAATTGTGTAATTAAGTATACTTTGTTACATTTAACCCCTTGATTAAACCCCTTCAAGGCCGGAGTTAATGGTCTTTGCCTTTGTATGACAACAATCAGGCATGGTTGCTCTGCTGTTTTCTTTTCCAAGTCTGCCCGGTCTTAAATAACAAGTAACAACAACAAAAAATAACAAGTAACAACAAAAAAAGTAGGTACCCGGGTATTGACATCCCTAGTCTTACAAACAAAATCGGATTTGAGTAAGGTTTGTTGTTCATTTTAACTCTAGCCTACAATAGACACTATTAGTGGTGACGTCAGAGCCGACTCCAAACAAACTTGACCAATCCGAGCCTGTCCCTTACCGGCCTCGACCAATCACATAGCCGTATCGACGATTGTTTGGAGTCAGGCAGAGGTTTATAAGGGGGCCATGACGTCACACTAAGGTGCAACTAGCTCTAGACAGGTCATTTAAAAAAATAGGCCTAGGCCTACTTAAGTGAAGATAGCATTCTAGAGGCCTCCCTACTTAAGTAGGCCTACTGCTAAATTACAATATAAATTTGGTAGATATATATATCTGGTTAGTACTTTTCATTCAAAACAATATTGGGCGCCAAACCACTTGTATAATAGTACAGTGCAATTAGCTCATGGCCTTAACCCACGCATTCAAAAAAACAAGCAAGGACCGGTTGGGATATGTTCAGGATGGTTTCCTCAATATCCCCAACAGAATCCCAAAAAATCCGGTTGCGGGTTATCCGCCATTTTGAAAATCAATTTACAGATTTTTGAGTTTTGTCGAAGAATGGAAAATTAGAAATATTGAATGAAGTATTAGACCGAAATAGCTCACATTTGTTTTTAAAGTTTCGCATAGAATTAGAGGTGTAATAAGTAACAAGTTTGGCATGCTTTCTTTTAATCTCTGGCGACCAGCCGTCCTTAAAACAAATTTTTACCCTCTTTTTTTAAATTATCTGAATTTGTTTTGCCTATTTATCAAAACAAAAACAAAACCAGTAGCTTTATGAAAATTTGTTTCAAATAAAAGTTGTAGGGCATGAAAAAACACATCGATATCATATTCTTGATTGTGTCCGTAGATGATAATGGCCGAACGCTACATGACAAGCAAGACCATTGTGCGGTGAGCAGCCTAAAACGTTTGCTCTTCCACGTTTCCACTAGCGCAGTCCATGGCCAAAGTCCCGTAGGAATTTCGACCTTTATAGATTTTCTCTTCTGATCCTGTTAGGGTATACCTTAAGGATAAAAAAATTCTTGGGTAAACATCTGGCATGCCGGGCCTAAGTTTTTTTACGACGCCATCTTGATTTGGACAAATGCGTTTTGTACACGCTCTTAATTTTAATACATTTTCTATGCTTTTGACTACATGTGTAATGAATCTAACGTAATAATAGGATTCTCCAATAAATTTTCAATTAAATGATACAAATTTGGTCATTTTGGGAACATTGTGGTATTTGTTATAGTGAAATACATATTATTAACATTCCTGCGTACAGGTGCACTATTTACCTCCAATTGTGTATTTCATAATAGATATATAAAATTTGGCACAAAATATACGAAAATGTAATTGGAAAATGATTTGACTGTACAGGGAAATCTTATTATTATCCCACGACACCAATGGCGGCCATTTTCCAAGATGGCCACCCAAAAAATTTTTTGAAATTTTGTGACAGAATGTTGAAATTTGGTATACACATAAGATCATGTCATTGAAAAATGACTTTTGAATAGGCCATGTCAAACAAACTAACACAATGGCACCAATGGGGGCCTTTTTAGAAGATGGCCGCCACACAAAATTATTACGAACCACGTAAATTTTATGACAGAATCTTGTCGTGTACACACATAGGGCACTCCATTGAAAAATGTCGTATTTATGTGTTTATAAATACTTTTTAGAAACAATGTAGTAGGGATCCGCTATCGCGTATCTTGAAATATTGCTATGGAATTAAATACTAGCAATAATTACTACTTATAACAATTCACTTGTTTTTTATACACATTGTAGGCAATTATTGACAAGTTTCTATGTTACATTATTAATGTTTATGCATTCTAAATTTTGAAAAGTGAAATGTTTATGTTCCCCTTTTAGTTCGTTCAATTAAAACCGTTAGTAAAAGGCGATAGTCCAGTAGATCCACCAACGAGTTCACCCCATATAGTCGCCAAAAGAACCCAAAAAGTACGCTTACATGTCGTTTTGTGTCAAAATACTTCCTCTTGGTAAAATTTACAAGACGCCAAAAATTTCCCCAAATTGGTTTCTAAAATACGCCAAGAGGCAGCCAAATGTTTGCCAAAAGTTGACCAAATTATAGTATATGTCATAAAATTGACTTAGTATGCATGGGTTTTATTGCATTAAAAAATGTTGAAGATCGTGAGAAAAGGAATAGAAGACCATGCTTTTCGAGTTCCTATATGGCCATCAAAACATCTCATATTAACGAATTCTAATAAGTTCAGGATACAGAAAATCACAATAGTAAAGTAGTGCATAGCATCATTACTATGTGTTGAATAATGTGAAGAACTCGGTTTGAAAAGCATACATTATATATTGATGTTTCGTAACAGACAACACTTGATTTTTATCTAAACCTCGTTACACTGGACACTTGGATAACTAGGGTTTAATTTTCATGTAAACCTAAATAGGGTGTCACTTGAAACTGCCATGTTTCATGTTGCATTATGTTTCTTTTTAAACACACAAAACTCCCTTTAATATATGAATATTATACGGGGTTTTACACTGTGCACACTCTTTTCTCTTGCGGACATCCCGATTTCATTTTACACCAACTATATTTTATATTTTATTTTCTAAACTAGGAAAAGCTACTCTAGAGCACTGCCATTTTAACGAATCTTTGGTTAACGTACACATTTTTCTATCACTCACACGCTTGTTTCAAAGGGAAAAAGCATCCTCTTCGCGTCCTAGAATCCCCCCAAACCCGTTGAAGGACGGGAAAATAAGCTGAAGAATGCAGTTTTTTACGGCACCAACCGTGTGCCACGGGGTTTATCCACGTGACAATCAATTATGGTATCCCGTTGTCTACCTTTTAGTAATCTATCGTTAACTATGTTGGCAACGTCTTTGTGTGGGCAATTGGTGTCTTCCATCAGTTAGTAAATTTCATGTCTTCCCTTTTGGCTAAGGTTTGGCGTTATAAATTTTGGGGCTAAGTGGTCATCACTTGCTAACTTAAGGTGAACTGTGAGCACCACTTGATGGATATCTTGCCCAACAAGGAGAAAATGTTTGTAACTCATTGGCTGCCTCATCGTGAACGCATGGCTATCATATTATTGTTGAGTTGAATTTCGGTGGCTACCTTTGGCAACCACTTGGGAATCAAAATCAAGCCTTGGTCTTGCTTTAGATACCTATTGGCAACCATTGACAAACAAATTTCTACAAGGGCTGGAAGTTATTAAGACGTCAAGATCGTTTAAAATACTTTCTCCTTCAGCTGAGTGGGTGGGGGCTAATGGCTGGCCTGCTAATAGGATTGAGTATTAGGGTGGGCCGAAAAACAAATTTTTATTATTTTAATGTTTTAAACGGAAAAATTTGGGGAACCAAATTTGAAATGGTCATATCTTTCCGGCTCGCGCCCTTGTCTCTAATTTTTCCCAAAATGGGAAATTTTACATTTTTTTTTTTTTTTTTATGTTGTACCTGAAATTGCAATTAAGCCTAAAAGGGTAAAAAAAAAGAAAATAATTGTTTTAAATTTTGCTAGATTGTCTAAGCCAAAAAATTTTTAAAATTCCATTTTCCATACTAATTTTTTAAAAGAATAAAATAAATATGACATTTTTCATCGGGAGTGGCTAATTTTAAAAATAAAAATTTGTAAAAAGTTTATTTTCAAATTTTGGCCCTTTTAAAATGGGCCCGAAAAATTTCCATTTTTTTATTTTTTTCCCCTTTTAAAATCTTTTCAATTGACTTTTGGGTATACCAAATTTTAAATTTTCAAAATTTAAAAATTTGGTTGGCCACCGGAAAATGGCCGCTTTTGTGGGTAATTAATTGAATTTTTTCCTAATAGTTAAAAAAAAAAATTTTTTTTCCCCCCAATTAACCAATTTTCGTTATATTTTGGGGGCAAAATTTTAAGTCCCATTTGAATTCACAAATTAGGTATATGCCCTTTACCGGGAAATTTAATTGTAGTTTAAAAAGGGAAAAATACCACAAATTTCCGTGTCCAAATTTTGTATAATTTAAAAGAATTGTTGAGAAATTTTCCAATTCTTAAAGTTATAAAACAGTAGTCAAGGTATTTTTGAAAAATGTATTAAAATTAAAGCGGTATAAACATATGTTTTTTTAAAAAGATTGTAAAAAAAATTGACCCGTGTTTTAAAGGATTTTTACCAAAAAGAAATTTTTTTACCTTGGTTCCCCCAAAGATTAGAGGGAAATTCTAAAAGGCCCCCATTCCTAGGGACATGGCCATACGTTTTCTGACGCTAGTGGAAAAATAAAGACAAACTTTTGGTGGGCCCCCGGCAAAATGGCCGCCTTGATGTCGTTGGGATATTTTCTAGGAACCAAAAAGAAAAATTTTATTCATTTGTTTTTTTGCCATAAAATGTTTATTTGAAACAAATTTTATAAAGTTACCGGTTTTTGTTTTGTCTATGAAAAACAAATTTGCCCAAAACAAATTTGATAATTAAAAAAAGGGTTAAATTTTGCATTTTAACCTAGGGGCCAGATAAACAAGGAAAGGGAAAAATTAACGTTTCTTAGCCAACAAATTTAAAAAATTTGGCACGGTTCAATTTTTACCCAAAATTTTTTTCCTTGGTCCCAAAAATCAAAAAAATCTTAAAAATTGATTTTCCAAAAATGGCGGAAAACACCGCAACCGGAAAATTTTTTGGGAAAAAAAATTTTTCCTGGTTTGGGGAATGGGTTCCAAAGAAAAAGGGACCCACCTTAAACAAAATTTCCCGACCTTTGGTCCCTGGGGCCCTTGTTGGGTTTTTGAATTTTTTTTCGTGGGTCATATCACAACGGCCCTGTACTATAATACGTATCTAGGTCTTGCTGTATTACCGGGGGAGGGGGGGGGGGAATCTGATTCCCGTCTATAAAGAAACCATCCTGGCATTTGGTAGACTTGCCCTTCCCCCCCCCCCCCCATATTGGTATAGTTTTCTTAAATAATGTTAAAGCCAATTGTTGAATTTATTACCTAAACACAATTTATTTTAAACTAGATACAGATACAATAATAAACAGATGATAAAATGTAGACTTTGATTGATGATGGGGTACTGTAGTATACTACAGTACCCCATGCCTGATTAATGATTATTAATTACTCAACAATGTAGGCGTACTACATTTACAGACAATGAAAATAATAATCTACGGCATAGGTATTAGGGTAATATTATTTTATTAGGGCCGCCAGTGTAATAATTTCATGTCACTGTCAATAGGTTAAAACATTATTTAGTTACCAGTGTAAAGAACATTATCTATCATACAGATCAGCTAAGTAAGGCACATCTAAAATCAGTCTGCAACTCGGAAGTAAAGAAAACATGGAAGGAGAAAGGCAAGAATAAAGTGTAGAGTGAGCTTGTTAACACAAGAAAAAGAAGAAACAATGGAACAACCAAGTATAAAAGAAGTACAATGACAGCACAGTATAGACTGGATGCTAGCCATGATTTACTAGCAAGGCACTTGCATAGAATAGGGTTGATTGAGAGCAGTATAGGCCTATTATGTAAACTTTGTGGGAATGGTACCTATACAGGAAAGGCTACGCTACATCTATTCATGTTGAAAGTTGAAATGTTGAAAGGGTGGGCTAGGCTACTATGAAGGGATGGCTGCATGGATAGGGAGGCACAGCACGGCGATTCTCTTAGGTCCGCGTTAACGTTAAATATCACTTTGGCGTTAATTAACGATAACATTGCGAGTTTGTGATTTCATTTTAAAATGTAACGTCACATTTAACGCAATCCAGACCCCTGTCTTTCGCCATGTGTTAAAAAAGATAGTTTTTTTTTATTTTCACCTCCACTTCAAATTTCTGAAGCATTGAATAGCCATAATCGTATTTGTAGTGATAGCTATTTAAATAATCAATTTTGGGGTTAATATGTACATAATCAAGAAAAGTAACCGCTATACTGCATTCATTAAATATACATATATAGTAATAACATACTGTTAGCGTTTCCGCATCGCGATGTGTTCAGAAAACATCGCGTGGCGGCAAGCTGTGACTACCGCCAAGCCCCAAGAGTGAAGACCCCCTCTCTCGTCCGCCGAGGCTCGGTGAGGAGACACAGGCATCCTCGTCTCAGTGTTTTTACCGTAGTATTCCCTTTTAACAATATGTCGATCTCAAATATCCTAAAACCGGAATCTGTAAGTTGTCTCATCAATATTTAATACGACTTCAATATCATTTAAAACTATCGTTCGTGTGATATTATTCATTCTGATCTACCAAAAGCCTACACCGTGGCACGAACCCGAATCCCTTGTCCCGACATCACCACCTCAATATCGGAGGTTGTGTTTAGAAGGGTAGATGAGATAACAATACCTCAATTCCGTCAAGACAGAGTCGATATATTGACTTTAAATAGCCTATCGACTTTATCGACTCATGTTAATTATTCGTCTTCATTCCAGTGTTTTCATTGGCCGAGTGATCGCGATCACACAGCCTTCTCGAGAACATGGCCAAACTAATCAAGGTCTGCTTGATTCTCCTAGCGGAGAGTCGGTGTACCGACGAACCTAGAAGTTAGGTCATCGCAGTCCGTTCCAATCAAGCATTGAATAGTATTACTGGTTCCAATCACGTTTCTAATGGGGCGGCCATGTTGTCTCCCGGCTAGAGCAATTTCGGCGCGAATTCAAACACAATGCACGGTCTTCGAGCGCCGTGAATCAGTCATATTATGCACATCCCAAAGACATGCGATCATATTATTGATTTATTATTAATAATTTGAATCCAAATTAGGATTATAAAACTTTATTATTATTATTATTTATTATTATTATTATTATTATTATTATTATTATTATTATTATATTATTATTATTATTATGTTATTTAATATAATATAAATATTATGAAAAATTATCAAAACTTTTTCACAGAAATATGCAAATCTAAATTCATAAAAAAACAGTGTAAGAAGTGAACATATGGCTGAATCAAAAAGTGAATCAGTGATTTGTCGTTAGAATTATTAATTAGAGATTATATAAGAAAGCATTCATTTAAATTTAAATAAACTCTAAATATTATATTTTATTAAATTTAAAATAAACATGTATTCATTGTCAAACTTAACATCTAATTTGCAAGGAGAGAGTTTATCAATATATACCAGGGTTGTTACGATGGATCCCAGGGCTGTTTTTCAGAAATATTCTCCAATTAGAGTTAGGAATCAAGGAAACAGGTATGTTTTGGATCTAGTGATAGTCGAACTGAATTCTGTGA
>JAMZAV010011067.1:0-20943 GCA_024449915.1 Sweltsa coloradensis | reverse complement strand
TTTTTTTATATTTTTCCCCCACATATTTTTTTTTGGGGGTTTTAAATGGGAAATAAAACTTAGGTGATTTTGTTTTATTTTGGGAAATTTTTTAAAAGTTTAACGCAATACTTTTTTGAACACGATTCATTTTCAAATGTTAATTTAAAATATCGGGGAAAAAACGCCAAAGCGTGTTAAACGAGTGATGGCATGTGTTGATCCCCGGTATCTTCCCCCATAGGGCTAGACCCTTAGGTATGGGGGAGGAAAGGGGATTTTCCCGGGTACTAAAACACTTGGCTCACCACTCACTCGTTTAACAACGATTTTGGGGCGTTTCCCTAGTAGAAAAAAATATAATAAACCCAAAAACACAAACAAATCATTTTATTACTTACGTATTACAGGCGGCGCAATATGACCAAACCCGGGTTGAAGCGCCCTATTTTCCCCACGTATTTTAAAGTGGAAACTTTGTCAGGGCGTTTTTGTTGCCCATTGGCACGGGCCTAGGGGGGCAGCTCGGGGGGGCGGCCAAGAACAAAACAAATTCAACAATTTTAGTTTTATTTATTTTATTTTTAAATTTTGTACAACGTTTTTAGTTTTTGAAGGTTTAAAAACGAGTGTTTGGAGTTTTAAAAAATTTAAAAATTTTTTGAAAAAAATTTGGGCCCTTCGGCGATCAGTCCTTACCCCTTCCCCACAGCTAGCATTAGTGGGGGCCTACGGGGTTGGCTTGGCCCTTGGTTTATTATAACTGAGTGGGTGGGTACTCTACATAGTATTTATTTATTAGTCTTCTTACCCCGATCCCGTAACTAAGAGTTCGTATGTAAGAATTTGCGTTTTTTTTACTGTGGTGCTAGCGCTGCATGCAGCTCCGAAAAAAGAAATTTTCCCGAGAAGAAAAAATTTTTAATTTAAATGTTTCCCTAAACCTTTTTGTTAAGTAGTAAGGGGGGGGGGGGGGGGGGGGGGGGGGGGGGGGGGGGGGGGGGGGGAAAAATTTTGTTCCCTAGTGGCAGCTCACTACCTAATACGGCTCTGAATCTTTGTTCCCCTTGGGGTAGAAATTGGCCCAGCGCCAGGTCTGTGATCGTAAAAGGCGAGGAAAGAAAAAAAAGTCCATCTCGCAAACATCAGCTATAGTAAAGGGGTGTATTAATACTCCTGAAACAAAGGCGAGGTTGGCGTCGTCGTGGGGGGGGAATCCCCCCTTCCTTTTGACGCCTCCTCAGAAAAACAAAGACAAGACAACACGAACGAGACAAGACGATGCGCCGCGAAGTGAGAACCTTCCTTTCCCCCCCCTATTAATGACCATCGAAAACATCAGCTGTTAGGGGGGATTATTTACCCCCCCAAAACTAGGGGCGAGCTCTGGAAATCGTCGTCGGACACCCCCCCCCCTTCCCTTCCGCCCTCTTGGGACGACGACGACGACAATGACAATACAAACGATGAAAAAGACGATGAAGATTGCACGTGAAAAAAAACCCCCTTCCTCCCCTTCCCCGGGCTGGTCTGACCGCAGCAGGCCCCCCCCTCCCCCCCTCCCCCCTTTAGGTAGAGTGGTGCAAATGACTAACGGTTGACGCGTCCTTAATCCAAATAAAAAAAAAAAAAATACCCAAGCCCCAAAATCCTTGAAAAAACGCGCGCGCAGCGCATTAATTTTAAAAATTTTTTAAGGGGTTTTTTTCTCCCTATACCCCCTGGGTTTTATAGAGTGGGCATTATTAGGCCTACCAAAACTTTGAGCTCCCAAACCCCAAAAAAACCAAAACCCAATTTACTAGACGACCAAAACATGGGCCTATCCGCCCCCGCCGCGAGACAATTTGAACGATGCAAAGATGACCACGACGGGTGCCCCCCCCCCCTCTCCCTCTCTCCCCTCCCAGGGCTCCCTGCCCAGCAGGGGTTTTTTCCTCTTTGTATAAACCTAGGCTAGTGTGCATTATGAATTGGCCCAGAGCATGGCCTGCTTATCGTAAATGCGTTAAAGGGAAAAAAAGTCCACCTCGCAAACATCAGTAGTAAAGCGGAGTTTTTTACCCCCCAAACTGGGGCAGCTCGGGCAATCTCGTCGGGGACCTTGCCCCCCTTACTTTGATGCCCCCCCGGCGACGATGACAATGACACAATGAACGATGACAAAGACGATGACGACCGCGAGTGGAAACCCCCCTTCCTCCCCTTTCCCCGGGGGCGGGTTTTTAACCAGATAGGCCCCCCCTTTCCCCCCCCCCCCCCTGGTTAGATGGTGCATTATGACCTAACAGTTGACGCAAAAAAAAAAAACTACCCAACGAGGGACGTCGACGATGACAATTTGAACGATGAAAAAACGACCACGACGTGTGCCCCCCCCCCCCCTCCCCCTTTCCCCCCTTTCCGTGGTCCCCTGACCAAGGGGGTTTTTTTCTTTTTGTATTACCTAAATATGTCGCATTATGACCAAACGGGTTTACGGCCCTAGTCGAATAGATAATCCAAAACATTCTCGCTTATTTTGGTGGTGAACTCATGTTCCTTTTTCCAGTACAGAGATACACTCCATAGAAGGTCTCAGCAACTTGCTGCTTCCCAAAGGTTCGTGGACGGGGGGGGTTTGCTATGCTCGGAAGCAGGAAGTTCACGTGTGCATCAACGATTTCTCTCACGGTTTATCGCAGGAGTGGGCGATATTGTTTCCCCTTTATATACATAGGGGAGTTTAACTAAAATCCGTTCGCCGCCATAGAACCTTATGTTAAGCAAAAAATCAGGGAAACGCCCCCAAAATCGTTTTTGGGCGGGAGTGAGCCATGTGTTTAGTACCCCGTAACATTTCTTTTCTTCCCCCCTTTCCTTAGGCCTCCCTAGCCTATCATATAGGCACATTGGGGATTTGGCCTAAACTATGGCCTAAACATTTACACAACTCCCCGGACCAACAAACAACATTAAGCAAGACCGGCGTCACACGGAAATTTAGTTGAAGATGCCCACAACAGCAACCTCCGGGACATGATTTCCACCAATACCCTATTTTCAAAACAATATAATTTCAAAATTAAAAGCTAAGTTCCCGGGGACCACCAATGACTCGCTCACTGTCTAACTACGACTTTTTGGGTTTTCCCCAGCTATTGGCTAAAGCGCCTTTTAGCCAAATGTGGGAGACGGGGGTTTTAAACCCCTGGTCGGGAAAGATTTTGTAATTTCTAGATTGCATTTCAAAAATAATTAACATGTTTTTTGAAATGCATATAACGCAGGTGTCCCTCACTGTGGCAATAGGGGCCCACTTGGGTTTAAATACCAGACGAAAAAAACGTGAAAATATTGCAAAGGGTTTACCAATCTACGTCGGAATTTGGGGGGACCCGACGTCCAACTTCGACTGACCTTGCATGGACAGGGGGATTTCACGGCCAGGCGAAAACAAAAAAAAAACTTTTTAAAATCTAAAACATTGTCGTTAAAAAATTTCTAAACATTGAAGTTATTTTCAGTTTATTTTTTTTGTAGGGGTTAAATCCCAAAAATCTGCGATTTGTTAAATTCTCAATAAACTCGTACCGGATTCCGTTTAAAATTTCAGCGCAATTTTTTCAGCGATTTTGGGGTGATTTTCAACGTACACACACACACACCACACCACACGCACGCACGCAGAAAACCTAAGGGCCGTTTTAAGTCGAATGGAAATCATACGTTCGCTACGCTCACTTTTGTTCAAAAAAAAAAAAATAAACAAAATAAATTCAAATTTAAACGTTCTAAAATGAGAAGTATCGGCTTAACATTCGCCCGTTTTTCTTCATCAATACGATAAATTTTGGATATTTTTTTAATCACCTATTTTGAAAATTTTAGGGATATCATTGAGTATTCTATACTCAAAGGGGTATTAAGGTATATTTTAAAAATGTTTTAAAAGTGCGCACCTTATTCAAAACTTATGATACATTTTTCCCCAATTTTTATGCTAAGAATACATAGAATTTTGTTTCAAGACTAAAATTTAAAAAATATATAACTGACTAAAAAAAAATTTATTTATTTGTATTTTTGAAAATTTGTTTATTATACCCAGAGTAAAGGTAGTTTTAACAGTTTTTTTAAAACAGATTTCGTCCACAGTCAACGGTGTTTGTACAATCCCTACCCCCGATCAACCTCAAAGGACCAACTTTCACTCCGTTGCCTCGCACCGTGGCTGTGCATCGTGGGGGTTTACTTGGGTGGGGGGGCCTCTTTTTTGTGGCGAGACGTGGGTCAGCGTTTCCCGTCCGAACGAGCGGGGCGCGCGGCCCGTAGACGCAATCTTTTTTTTGGCACGGTCTTCTGTAAACAGGTGAGTGAATGTGGCAAATGTTGCAATCATGTCAAACATGGAAGAAACATGCTCTTCATGTGCATGAAGAACTTCTATCATATGTAACGCGAAAAACTTTCTAAGTTTCATCCAAAGTAATCTATTTATCAAAATTTAAATTCCATCACCCCAAATTTTTTAATTTTATTTAAAATTTTTTTTAAATTTTATTTATTTTCCATTCACTAAAATAACTTTTTTTGCTATTACTAAAATCATCATCTTTTTTATTTTCTTATATACAATTAGAAATAAATTAATCATCAAACACACCATTAACTCATTTCATCAACTTTCAATATCACAGGTGGGCAATATGACCTAACCCGGTTGAAGCGCCCTAGTTTCTACGTCGTCGTCATGTACATGTGATTCCAGGTCTGTCTACCCTCAGGTTAAATTTGGAGCACAGTATTTTTTCTTTTGATTGCAAAAGGTAAAAAAAGACGCAGTCTGTCTTGCAAACATTCAGCTGCCTGAGCTAAGCGACCAGGCAGACTTCATCGGAAAAAAACCCCCCCCCCCCTGACGACCTGCGCGACGACGACGGGCGACCATGACAAAGATGAACGATACAAAGACATGACGCGAAAGTGAAGACCCCCTTGCCAAATCTTATCCGATATGAGAATTCCTCTTTCCCCCGATATCCCCCTATCAATATCAATATAATCGTTAAAAGGGAAAAAAGTCCCCCTCGCAAAATCACCCTAGTATGAAGGGTAAATTTTTACCCCCCGAAAATAGAGGGAGCTGGCAATCGCCCCCGGGCTTGCCCCCTTCCCTTGAGACCCCTGACGACGATGAGACAATGAACCACGAAACACAAAAATGACGACCGGGGAGACCCCCCTTTCCCCCCCTTGGGTTTGGCGGTTTGCCAGTGGGCCCCCCCCTCCCCCCACCCCCCTGGGGTAAAAGGGGGGTGATTATGATTAAGGGTTGGGTCCTTAAACCCCCAAAAAAAACCCAAAAAAAAAAAAATACCCCTAGGAAAATAGCGCATTATACCTACACCCCCTTTGAAAAAAAAATGTAAAATCAAAACAAAAAAAAAAATCCATTTTCACTCAAAATAATTTTTTCTTTTGCTATCCCTATAATCTCTAAATTTTCTTCCTTTTTTTTAAAACAATTTAATCGCCAAACACACCATAAACTCATTTCATTTTTGTACAAATCACAGGCGGCACAATATGACCTAACCGGTTATACGCCCCAGGTTCTCACGCGTTTTTATATTTAAATTTAAGGTAAAACGTCATCCTGTTTACGCAACCGGTGTTTCTGTCTCCCAGGCCCCGAGACCACCCCCCCAAACTATTCTGGGCCGCATCGTGATTTAATAGCGCGCTGACCTCCTCGTCATCCTGGCGGTTCCGCGGCCTCGTGTCCTTGGCTGGGTTGCAGACCCCCGTCTTCCCCATCTAAAACCTCGGGACAGATGTGAGGGAAAGGGTAAAGTGGGCATCATGGGAGGGTGGGCTTCTACACAGACTGTTCGAGGTTTAAGGGTGACCTCGGGCTACCCGGGCAGCCTACTCCGGGGTCCTCGTGCCTTCGTCTCGGTGAGACCCCCGTTTTCCCCCTCTACAACCTCGAGGACAGATGGCTGACGGAAGCTCGGCATCACGGGGGTCGGGCTTCTACACAGAGGGTTTTTCGAGGTAAGGACCGACCTCGTGCTCACCCTGGCAGCTACCCCCGCGGTCCTCGGTCCTTGTTCGGTTTCGGGACACCCGTTTTCCCCCATCTAAAACCCTGGGGACATGATGGCGAGGGAAAGGTAAAACCCTGGGCCCTCATGGAGGGCGGGCTTTACAAGAGTGTTCGGGTAAGGACCTGCCTCGTCCTCACCCTGGCAGCCTACTCGCGGTCCTTTTTGCCCTTCGTCTCGGGAGACCCCCCGTTTTCCCCCATCTCAACCTCGAGGCATGATGCTGACGGAAGGTCGGCATCATGGAGGTCGGGTTTCTACCAACGGTTGGGGGGAAGGGAACTTCGATTTAAAACCCCCGTTGGTCCAGGGTAGAATTGACCCAGAGCAAGCTTGAAATTTGAAAGGCGATTCAAGGAAAGCCCCATCGCAAACATCAGCTAGTATGAAGGGTAGATATTACTCCCCAAATCTAAAGGCGAGCTTTGGCAATCGTCGTCGGGGCCTTGCCCCCTTCCCCCTTGAGACCTCCTCGACGACGACGACGACAATGACACCTGAACGATGACGAAGCAATGACAAACCGCGGACGGAAAACCCCCTTTTTCCCCCCCCTTACCCGGGGCTGGTTCTGACCAGGATGGGTCCCCCCCCCCCCCCCCCCCCCACAGGTTAGAGTGGTGCATTATGCCAACAGTTGACGCGTCCTTTAATTCAAGAAAACCCAAAAAAAGCAATGATGACCACAACCTGAGAATCCGCCTTTGTATCATTCCCCGGGGGTTGGAACCTGCAGGGGATGTCTTACCCTCTTACTGTCCGTGGCGCTTTATGCCCCTAGCGGTAGACGCGCCCTTTAACAAAAAAACCCAAAAAAAAAATAAGTTTTATACACCCGGGTATTTTTGGTTGGTAGGGCCTATATCCACAGAGTTCTTTGTATCATTTGAAAAACCAAACTAATTTTAAATCATATACTGTGACAGAACCGCAAGCACCAAAATCGCTCATCCATAACGCGAATGTGAATCACCCTACTTTTATTTATGTTTTTTCAGAAATCCCCCGAACCCTTTCACACAGAGTGTCTACTGCACAAATTTCCCCGAAAAGGAGAACCTCCCTGAAACGACGGCGAGGGCTTCACCGGATCTGCGTGAAAATTTAAATACTCGTACATGAGGCGTACGAGACTTCGGTTGGATACTGGGAAAACCCACCCGGCGCCATCCCCCCCGCTACCTCAAGTCGAAAATTCCTAGGCAAAAGCAATGATGTTTGTGAAGGACAGCCCATAAAAGGGAATTATTAACCCTTGAAAGTGTTGTGCTTTTTAAAATCCATCTGCGGTAAAATAATTTTACTTCTTGAAAAAATTTAAACTTGACTTGTATGGGTCGCTTGTATCCATATAATTTATTTTAGACTCAAAAAATTTAAATTTTGATGTGTTTTTTTAGCCCGTATATAGTATTCAAGGGAGTATAATTTTAAAGCGAACTCTGGCAGTCGTCGTCGGAAATCCCCCCCCTGCCCTTGACGCCTTCGACCTCCCAACGACGACGCCCATGACAACACGAAGATGACAAACGAGACGCCCCCCCGTTAGAACCCCCTCCCCCCCCACATTCCTTCCCCTTACCTGTGCAGAAATCTGTACACTAATTTTTTCCTCAAACATCTACAAAGATAGGTGATCCCCACACTGACTAAAAAATTCGTCCTCCTGCGTCTCGACTCTCACTAGAAAAAGGGGTGGTATTGTTCAGAATTTCAAACGGCCACACCGTCTAAACCACGGAACGCTTAATAAGAAAGGTTGTTCCCGGAGTGACACATGTGATTACCTTCAACCGTTCTTTCCCCCCCGTCGGGGCCCCCGGGTAAAATTGGCTCAGAGCATGGCTTGCTAATCGAAAAAAGAAAAGGCGATTCAAGAGAAAAAGTCCACCCACAAACATCAGCTAGTATGAAGGGTATATTTAATCCCCCGAAAATAAGGGCGAGCTCGGCATCGTCGGGGGGGCCCTTTGCCCCCTTCCCCTTTTGACGCCTCTCGACGACGAGACGAAATGACCCCACGAATATGCGAAGACATGACGACCGGACGTAAAAACCCCCTTTTTCCACCCCTTCCCCGGGGCTGGTCTGACCAACATGGGCCCCTCGCTCCCCCCCCCTTGGCTAGAGGGGTGCTTTATGACCTAAGGTTACGCGCCCTTTCAAAGGCAAACCTAACAAAATTTTAATTCACATCACAAACTTTTATTTAATTTATTTCTTTGCATTTCACATAAATAACTTTTGTTTTGCTATTATAGGTACCTACTATCATCAAAATCATTTTCTGTTCTTATATATATATTTTACACTTAGAAATTCATTCATTCATTCATTCAAAGCAATTTATTTAGCAAAATGTAATTCATATCATACACTTTTTTATTTTCTTACGTATACACGTATAGAAAAAATTATAATCAAACACACCTTTAACTCCTTCTCATCAATTTTAATATCATAGGGGGCGAAATTGCCCAAACCGGGTTAAAGGCCCCCTAGTTTCTCACGTCGTCGTCATCGTCGTACGGGTGCCTCTGCTAAGATCAAATAATATATCGTAGACAAAAAAAATTAAAGTAAAGTTCAAAATTATTCAAAACAGTTATGAATTACCTGTCTGGGCCCGGGTAAGAATTGACCTAGAGCTGGCCTGCTAATCGAAAAGGGCGAGGATAGAAAAAAAAGATCATCATGCACACATAGTCAGTATTTTACTCTCCAAAACTTCCCTCCCCCCTTCCCTTAAACCCCTTGCCCGCGACGACGACGACGACGACGACGACGACGACGACGACCATGACAACACAAACTATGACAAAAGACAACGTGAACCCCCCTTTCCTGTTCCTGCCCGTGGCTGGTTCTGACCAGCATGCATTAGTATTACACCCCCGGGGCTAGAGGGACAAATGACCAAAAGGGTTTGCTGCGCCCTTATCCAAAAAAACCCAAATGGGGTTTGTTTGCGGTGACGTGGTTTTTGTTTGTTGCAGCCTCTTGTGTCTTCGCCAGTCCGGTGCTCTGCGGGGAGCTACTGTTGTTTTGGACCCGGGTTCATCACCCCCACGATGAAGTTTAAGATTTCATTTTGAAGCAGATGATTCCCATTTTTACTTTTGCTTTTGGGGGCACGTCTTCGGGTATCGCCCCTAGTCTCGAGATCTACGTAAAAGAAGTGTCAGTCGCCTCTGGTTCGATCAGTCGGAAGCCTGGTCAAACCCCACGGGGTTCGTAAGTTACTCTAGTTAATAAGAATGCCCTATCTTGTCCATGTTTTTTTGTCTAAAAACATACTATTGAAAAAAGATGTTTAAAAGATAATACGCAAATTTTATCACGAGGTTCTTTATTAATTTAGTTTAAGATTAGATCGACATTTCCCCCCGTCGGGGCCCGGGGTAGAATTTGGTCCAGAGCATGGCTCTGTAATCGTAAAAGGCGATTCAAAGAAAAATCTCCCTCGCAAACTCAGCAGTATGAACGGGTTTTTTTACTCCCGAAAATAGAGGCAACTCTGGCAATCGTCGTGGGGACACCCCCCCCTTCCCTGAGCCCCCTCGACGACATGACGACAAGGGCACCACAAACAGACGAAGCCAATGAGACCGCGACGTGAAAAACCCCCCTTTCCTTTCCCTTCCTTTTACACCCCGTCGGGGCCCGGGGGTAGAATGGGGCCCAAGCAAGCTTGTAATTTAAAAGGCGATTCTAAAAAAAAAAGTCCACCTCGCAAACATCAGCTGAAAAGGGGGGGATTTTATACCCAAATGAGGGACTCGGGCAATCGTCGTCGGGACCTTGCCCCTTCCTTGACGACCCCCCGGCGACGATGCAATGACAAAAAACGATGACAAAACATGACGCCCGCGCTGAGAAACCCCCTTCCCACCCCTTCCCCGTGGCTTTTTTGGACCAGCTGGGCCCCTCCTCCCCCCCACCCCCCTTAGGCTAGAGTGGGCATTATGACCTAAGGGTTTGACGGTCCTTAACCCAAAATAACCAAAAAAAAGTACACTGACATTTTAAAACCCAAAAGATGTGTTGGACCATTGTAAAAAAGACCCCCCTAGTTTTGGGGTAGAATTTGCCCTCTGCCACGTAGCAAGCGATAGTGAGGCAAAGTCCATCTCGCAAACACAACTATATGGGTCTTATAAAGAAAAAGTATTTCTTTCCCTCTAAATAGAGGCGAGCTCTTACAGTCGTTGTAAAGGCTTTCCCCTCCCCAAACGACCCCCCCGAAAACGAGTACAGACTTTAGTGCTATGTATAAGTACTGTCATGGGAGAAACATCCCCTGCCATCCCCCTGCTTGTGCTGGTGATCTGCCAGCAGGGCCGTCTGTCTTTTCATTCCTAGATTGTCCTTAAATTTTCAGTTTTGGGAGGGGGGAAGGGAAGGAATTTTTTGGGGGAATCGTTTTTTTTCCAACCCCAGGAAGTGTACATGTTAGTCTGGGGTAGTAAGTAACAATAATAAATGTATAAAATTTATTAGTATTTTTTAAATTAAACTTCAGAAAAACAAAAAAGAAACCTTTCCCCTAAAATCACCACAATCGAAAACCCAATAAACCTTCTTCTTTTTTTCCCCCCCGCTTCTTAGGCTACCCCCAAGGGGATTCCAAGCCCCTAGATACTCCCTATAACTTGACTATACAACATGCCCGGGACTAGGGCAAGTTAGGTTATACCAAAACATTCTCCCCCCCCTTTTTTTCAGACCACACGATGAGAAGATTTAAGGAGGGCAGTTTAGGTGGGGGGGCGCGGGCCGGACCATGGTGCGGGAGGAAAGCATTATCGGGGGCCATAGGGGGACCCATTTTGTGCAGCATTGGTCAAGTTTGCATGACCACAGATTTACCCGTTCGCTGGTCTAAAAAAGGTCATACACGTTATTGCCAATCTTTCGCAAAAGCTGTATGGGTCCATCTCGTTTTGGAGTAGGCTTCCGAAACCCCCTTTACTTGCCACTGAGAGGTGTTGGTCTCGCCACACCAAGCCCCTAACGAAATCAAATCTTTGCGTCCGGGTCGATCTTGTCTTTTGACTATCATGCATTTTTCCCGGATTAGCAGCTAAAAAACCCCCGAGATAGTCAGAGGGTTTAACAGGCCCCTCCCAAAAATTTTGTGTTTCCGCGGGAAAAATTAAATTTTTGTTTCTATTCCGTCTTCTGTATCTTGGGGGGACCATGGGTCCGAAGTTCTCTCCGTGACAAAAAACCCGGAGAGACCCAGTACTGAGCAAACTGAAGTACGAAGAGCAAAGGTTTTTCAGGCAAACAAGAGCCCCCAATCCCGATGTGTGTCACAGATGCCTTGAGAGTTTCCTTGAGAGTGCATTGTCCGTTTACCATTTGCCCCGCCGGACGGTAGGGAACTGTGGCCTCTCAATTTTCCAATGGACAGTACACCCTGTCACAGGACTGAAAAAAGGTTTTCCTTTGTCATTGAAATGCTTTTTGGGAACCCATCCCTTTGAAAAATATTCCCCAAATACACGGACTATAATGAGGGTTTGGGGTTTTTAATAGGAAATACCCCCAAGTATTTGGTGAATTTTCCAAAATTCCCAAAAAAGGGGTTGAAATGGTGGGGAGATGTGGGAAGTGGCCCCCAAAAGGTCAACGCTGATTTCATCCATGGGGCCACTAGGAAGTCTGCTGCCCATTTTCCCTGTTGGTTTCTGAGAATAGGCTTTAAAGTTTTGGGAAGATTTGCAGAGCGAACAAATTTAGCAAATCGGACGCATCCCCATCCAAAAAAAAGAGCGTTTTACCCTTTTTAAAGTTCTGAAGAACCCGCCAGCCCCCTTAAAGGGTGGTTTGTTCAGCTGACAACACCCAAAGGGCCGGAACTTAGGAAAACCAGGTTTTTCTGAAAATTCCCTTCGGTTTTCCCGGGAGTCCGCAATGCGCCCCACTAAAAAGCCCTCCTCATCAATGCCTTTCTTTAGCCCCTTGTTGCCCCAAGTGCAAACCGCACATTTGTAGGTAACTCACCTGTGACATAAAGGGCTAAAGGTCGAAGGTCCTCATCCTTTTTTTTAAATCCAATGAGCTAGGTTTTTCCTTTAGAAAAAGTTATGTCTAGATCATTCCTGAAAAAAATGCTTTTGCACAGGGAAGCTTTGAAGTCAATTTTGAAAATGGTTTAGACATAGAAATAGGAAACAGGTTCAGGCAATGAGGGAAAATTCCCGTTGCACTACGCACAAAGGGGCTCTGTTAGTGCATCAGCTGGTAGTTGCCGGGCCCCCACAAAACCTATAGTGCAATCGAAAACCCTTTCAACCGTTTTTGAGTTTATTTTGGGTTAAGGGCGCGTCAACCGTTAGGTTTTAAAAGCACCACCTAGCCTAAGGGGGGGTGGGAGGGGGAGCCCATGCTGGTCAGAACCAGCCACGGGTAAGGGGAGGAAGGGGGGGTTTTCACGTCGCGGTCGTCATCGTCTTTGTCTCGTTCGTTGTGTCTTGTCACGTGCCGGGGGTCGTCAAGGGAAGGGGCAAGGTCCCCCACGAGATTTCCCGAGCTCGCCTCTAGTTTGGGGAGTAAGATACCCGCTCTTATAGTGAGTTTGCGAGGTGGACTTTTTCTTGAACGCCTTTTAGTTAGCAAGCCGCTCTGGGGCCAAATTCTACCCCGGGGCCCCGCGGGGGCCTTGCAACCTAAAAAACCCCGTTTCACCCCCTAGAAGTAGTTCTGTTTGAAATCCCGTAAGAGAGGCAGATCACAAAAGAGTAAAGTGTGAAAACTCCAGATAGGGTCGAAAAATTTTTTCAAAAGCCCAAACAACCGCCCGGCATTTTCCCGCTCCTCCAGGTAGTGTTCTTCATGCTTTTTTAAAATGCCCCTTATGAATTCTACGGGGCGGGAAAACGTTTTAATTCTTGCAAAAGTACAGGCAAAACCAACACCACTGGATCTGTTTCCACTCTGAAGGTTTTTTTAAGATCGGGAAGTGCTAGTGCGTGGCATCAAGAGGCCCTCCTGAGAGCCCGAAAAGCGGGTGCCCTCTCTTTCCCCAAAGCCATGCATTGCGTGTTCTTTCGCAAAGGGTGTGAGTGGGAAGGACCTTTTGGGAAAAAAATTTGGGAAAAAAAGACCGGTAGTACCCAACAAAACCAAGGGAAACGTGTAGCTCCTTAAACCCTGGTTGGTGTGGGTAGTTTTTAAAAGTCCCCTTTTTCGGGTCAGGGGCCATTCTCCGGGGCGAAAAGGTGGCCCCCAAAAAAACCCATTGCTGCTGAAAAAAGCTGAACTTTCGTGGGTTATAGTTAAATTTTCAGCTTCAATGCGTGACAGTACTGCATCCAGTCACGGACAGTGTTCTTGGGCTCAGAAAAAAAAACAAAACATCAAAAAAAAAAAACCAGGGGAAAATTTGTATTTAAAATCGTGTAGTAATTTCCATGAGCTCCTGGGAAACCAGCAGGACTGCCCGGGGAGGGCCAAAACGGCATACGAAAGGGTTTTGAAGACTCCATGATGGCATTGAAAGCCCTTTTATTTGATCGAGGGGAAAAGGATACTGATGAAAAAACCTTGAGACAAGTCTAGGGTTTTAAAAACCCCTTAGTGTCCCAAGTCAAAAACCCATTCTGTATCGGCTAGGATATGTGGCACAGTAGTGCGCTTATTGACCCCCCTCTGTAGTCCACAGCCGTCTGTGGCCTCCCGATTTTTTTTGGAAAAATTAACTGGAGCAGAGGTCCACCTACTGCTGGATGATTGTATGATACCCTCTCCAATAGGTGTCCCCCGACCCCCTCGAGAATCACCCTTTTGCTGTTTTTTGACCGGGGGCAACTTTTATTGGTGCTGTTTTTTACCTGTTCAAATTTTAGTTCAAATTTTTGTAGTTAACCCGGGACTGCCGTGAAAAATATGGGATATCTTTCAAGGGGCTTTAGCCCGGGGGAAAATTTCATTCCGGAGGACCAGTTAACAGCACCCTCTATTTTGAAAAAACTAACTGCCCTCAGTGGGCAAGTTTTGCTGCAATTCAGGGTTTTTTCCTTAGCGATGTACGAGTGAATCCCGGTAGCATAGGAGCTACTATGCAAAACCCGCTACAAAAGTCATCAAGCGTTTTTGCCGCCCCGGGGCCTGAAGCCACAGGCAAAGGTGCCCGGAAGTAGAGGAGATAAACGAACAGGGGAGCCAGTAGTCGGGGTACGTTCCTCAGCTGTTTTAGGGAAAAAAAACGTTTCAATCCCAAATTTATCTATGACAGTGTCAATACCCTTTATACTCCCCCATTTTTAACACTTGGTTTGCAAAAAGGGAAACAGCCCCTGTATGGACGACCAACTGTCCCGCCCCCTTTCCCCTATGTGAGTGAAAAGCCTTTTTCTTGGAGAAAGTTCCCTCCCAGGTAAGGTGGCTGCAAGGTCGGGAAGAATAAGAATTTTTGCCCCACGCGTACCTCCCGGGCCCTCGGATGTGTACTCGAAAGCTTTCTGTAGCGCTGCAGTCCCCGAGCTAAACACAATGAACGCGAAACATTTCATGCTTTAGCACCTGCTGCTCTGCTGCCTGAGACCACCCCCCTAGTAAACTGACAACGATCCCCTGTCCATCGTGCGGGGAGAGAAGCATCTCCTATATTTACATCTAAAATGGGAGTTCCAATTTTCGTGGCTTACCGCATTTCTGTTCCCCAAGACCTCGCAGGTAAAGGGTTTACATTGGGAGTTTTTCCCTGGTTTTTTAGTT
Organism: Sweltsa coloradensis; assembly: GCA_024449915.1. NCBI lineage: Eukaryota > Metazoa > Arthropoda > Insecta > Plecoptera > Chloroperlidae > Sweltsa > Sweltsa coloradensis. The sequence goes on along the minus strand of JAMZAV010011067.1, from coordinate 6,151 downwards.
GTAGGTTTGTGCCCAGATCTGAGCGGGGTGTGGGGATTGCTTAGCCCTGTCCTCTACTCCCACCGGTTGCAGGATTTTGTTTTACCCCAGCTCGAGGGAGGTAAGCGCCTTTCGTTTTTTGGGCAACGCATCTGAAATTGTTTGCTTGGTGGGGTAGAAAACGAGGTCTCGTCCAAGGAAGGATCAGGCAAAAGGAAGGGCGGAACCGAATTAGCCAACCAAATCCGAATCTCTGGACCTCATCCCCTAAGCTCTTAGTGATGTGAAGTTCCTCCCCAGCATGCATTCGAGTAAAGGGGGTAACTTGGGCCAAAACCTGTTCATAGTCCTTTCAGACTTGTGGATCCTAAAAAGCTCGCTGAAGCTCTGATGACCCCACACAAAGGAGCCAAGGCTTCATCAGGGTGCTTTTTCCCCAGTTTCCAGTTCCATGCGCGACGCGTAGGCGATCCCGGTTTTCCAAAAGGGCCTGAGGAAATCCTGTGAAAACCTCCCCAAAAGGGTATCCCCCCCCGTGACAAAATTTTCTGCCAAAAAATTCCCCCCTCCTCCCCCCCCTCTAAAATTCAAAAAACGCCCTGAAGATCCAAAACGCCCCCCAAAAGGAGAATTTTGGGGGGAACACCCCCAAAGCCCAGGCAAAGCCCAAACCCCGGGGAGTGCGGACGGGTGCTGAAGATTCGCCGGGGATGAGCAAACGGGGGTTCAAAAAGGGTTGTCTTTTGAGCGGCCCGGGGGGGAAAGGACCCCTTAGGGCCCCCGAGGCAATTTTTACACTTTTGGGCGGGCCCTCGGCGGGGGGCCGAACGTGGGCATTACTATCTCCGCACGGTGAAGGCCCCCAAACCTTGTGCCCACAAATAGCGTTATTTCCTGAAAACCCCCGGGTTGGGCCAAAGGACGCGCCCTTTTCCCAAAGCCGACCGAAAGGGGTTTGACCAATTGAAACCAACCTGCCCGGGAAAAAAGGCGCCCCCAAAGTTGTTGGGGGGGATAAGTAAAATTCAAAGTGAAAATTTTCCGTAATTTAATTAATTTTTGAAAATCGAAAAAAAATTTTTAAAACCCCAAACGAATCCAATAAAACCCCTCGTTTTTACCGCGGCACCCCGAAGGGGTTTATTCCATATCCCCCAACTTTACTAAAAATGACCTATAAGGGGCCCCAAGTTAGGGGGATATAAAACCCCCTTTAAAAATTATTAATTTTTTCAAAATAAATTTTTTAAAAATTTTTTTTTTTCCCAAAAAAAGGAAAGGAAACCATTCCTAAAATCCACAAAAACAAATTCAATAAACCCCCCTTCTTCCCGGGGCCCAAAACCCCGTTGAAAGGCCCCATTTTTTTTCCCCAGGGGGGACAGCCTTTTCCTAACTGAACCCCAAAACCCCTTGGGGCCTGAATTGGGCCCCAAACAGGTTTATAACAAAACATTAAAAAAAATACCCCAAATAGTTAAAAATTTTAATCCCAAAAAAAGGGACCCCAAAGTTTGGGGGGCCCACCCCTTCCCCCACCCCCCATAATTTTTAAAACAACCAGAAAACATAACCCCATAAAACCCCCCCCTCCCCCTTCCCTCTGGCGACGCAGGGACCCCCTTCCCCCCCTTTTGCTAAGGGGGTCATTTGAAAAAGGTTTACGCGTCCTTAACCAAATAAACAAAAAAACGTGGGGGGGTTTGAAATGGCCCCTCCCCCCCCCGTTAAGTGGCATTAGAAAGGCACCTCCAATCCAAAAAAAAAAAAATAATCCCAAAAAAAAGAAGGGGTTTGGAAGGGGCTGGGACCGGAAATTTGCCCCGCACATTTCATAAAAAAAAAAAATAAATTTAAAAAAGACGGTGGATTTTATTAAAAAAAGTACAAAATTGACTATATTCGTGAATTTTTTGTGGCTGATTGGGACAAAGTTTCGAAAATCCACGACTTTAGGGCTGTCCGGCCATGTATGTTTTTATTGTAAAGTTTCATATATAGGGCTATGTCGGATTTTTACCGCCGGCAGAGCGAGTAGCTAGCTATACTTGCCAACTGTCAACATCCTATTCCATCTTAAAGGGGTATTCAACCGCTAAACTCAAAAAATATATTTCATTCAGGCTAACTAGTAATGAATTTAGCAATTAACAGAAAAATTATTGGGGTCACCATGACCTCCCAAAAAATTGTCAAACATGACATTTTTCGAGCTAGGTCCCATCGGCAAAAATCTCCCATAAGAAATAACATTGGGGCGATCTTTATGCCCGTTACCTTGGAGGATTTGATCCAAAACAATATTGGCCATTATTGACGTACTCGACAGCCTTTTCTGTAAATTATCTATATTTTGTTTTGTAATTTGGGCAAGTAGTTCGGTCAAAATATGCTGATTACCAAGATGGGGTGTGATTTTGGAATGCATATTTTTGCGTGTTTGAGGGTATATTTGGGCACAGTTTCAAGACACGATGTAAAAAATGAGCATTTTAGATTGGTACTATGCTCTAGTATCTATGTGGACCACAAAAAGAAACAGGTTTAAAGCGATTTAGGAAATTTTCCAAAACACCGATTTTTGCCAATTTCTGGATCAAAAAATTTAAAAAGATCGTGTTAAATCACAGTTACAAGATATAATTTTTTAAACGGTCATTTAAGGTAGTATTGTGCTATAGGTCACGTGGTAAAAAATAATTTTTTGAGTTTTTAGCCCCTTTAATGGTAATCGAAAAGTTTTTAAGTAACTTAAAATCTTAAATCAAAACTCTCAGAGTGGCTCATTAACCTCACGATTGACAAAAATTCAAATTCAAACTCAATTTATTTACTTTTAATATCACAGGTGGTGTAATATGACCTAACTGGTTGAAACACCCTATAGTTTCTCCTCTCTCTTCGAGTCTTGCAATAGTTCTCAACTATCTCATGTCGATGTTTTCAATGACATTGCTCATACAATAAAAAATAATGTATTTATATTAAATAGGCATAGTTCGATTATGCAACTCCATTTTATTTTATTTTTAAGTGCATTAAATTAACTTTTACCATTCTTGTGATGTCAAACCCGTAAAAGACGACTGAATAGTCGTCGAAATATGGTTACAAAGTTGTTTCTTTATTTACAAGTGCAGTGTATAGTCTAAATATTTCATTACATTATTAACCTCACCTGCTCTTAAAGTTCTATTATTATATAATGAAGAATATACTCATATATATTTTCTTGATAACAGTTTTTCCCATTCCGCATTGCCTGCTTAGCTATTAAGTCTCCGTATTTTATAACTTATTTACTAGAATTTTGTTATTATAAGCTATAGTTCTTATTATATATTTAACCTCGTCTGGGCCCGGGGTAGAATTTGGCCCAGAGCATGGCTCTGCTAATTGTAAAAGACGATTCAAGAGAAAAAATCCACCTCGTAAACATAAGCAAGTATGAAGGGTAGTATTTTACTCCCCGAAAATAGAAGCGAGCTCTGGCAATCGTCGTCGGGGGACCTTGCCCCCTTCCCTTGACGACCCCTCGACGACGATGACGACTATGACACCACGAACGATGACAAATACAATGACGACCGAAACGTGACAACCCCCTTTCCTCCTCTTAGTCTTACCCGTGGCTGGTTCTGACCAGCATGGGCCCTTCCTCCCAAAATCCCTTAGGCTAGAGTGGTGCATTATGACCTTACGGTTGACGCGTCTTTTATCCAAATAAACCAAAAAGTCCTCCTCCCCAAATCCCCTAGGTTATAGTGTTGCATTGTGATCTATAGGTTGACGCATCCTTAATCCAAATAAACTAAAATTTACCAAAGATTATATATTTAGTATTACATCTTAATACACACTATTATATATTTGCATTAGGGCTACCTATATCTTATGTATTATTTTTGTATTGTCCTAATTGTAATTAAATTACATCCAGTGTCTTCTGGATTGTACTGCATATGTGCTATGTCTGTTATTGGATGAGGGAATAATCATAATTAACGGTATGCTATAACTAACTATAGTATAGCTGTTTCTAGTTGCTATAGTTAGAACCCTAAGTTTAATTTTATTCAAAGGGTATCAAGTCAGTATCAGTTTCTGTGTTTATGTATTTTATTTGCAGCTCTTGAACTACGTTTTAGTGGCGATTTGTGGGCGCTGCCATCTTGGCTGTGATTGTGACGTCACAGGCGGCCATGAAAGTGCTGCTAGAAACTCGTTTTTTTACCATGCAGCACATATTAAAAGCTGCTATAAAACGTCTTTTTTAATAATTCACCTATGATAATTTGTAAACTGTGCTAGAGATTATAACGAAATCGTAATTAGAAAAATTGTGAAAATATTTAGCAGGCGTCATATAATTTTAAAATACGTTTACTATCATGAAATATAAATCATTGTGGGAGGGGCGCAGCTATATTTGTTCACTATTAGTCTGATTCTTAATTGAAAATTGATGAAAAATAAAGCATCATTTTAATATGTTACAAGGAAGAATTTTTTTACATACACATTCTATAGTAAAGAATAGAAATGCCCTAATATATCAGCTAAAAATCATCGTTTGTCAATGGGTGGAGCTTAAATCCGAGCATCGTAGCACAGCTTAGAGCCCAGAGTAGTCAATGACAGTTCATAAAGCTGCCACATGAAATGATTGATTGTATTTTTAACTATTAGTCAATGATCAAACATTGAAGTCGTAGATAATCGTATCATCTAATCTTTGTTTTGTCATTTTCTGTGGGTCGACGACAAGACGTATAGCAGCTAGCAGTGAACTATTTCAAGATGAATTATTTTTAAATAAGCCATGGTACTCTCTTTTGAAATGTTACAAAAATTATAAATATAATATAATATTTAATGTGGTAAAATCCTATGCAATCTGTGTGATCATTTAAAGTTCTTCATATTAAGAACTTCTATCATATGATAACGGCGACAAACTTTTTAAATTTCTCATCCATAATAATCTATTTAGCAACATTTAGTTCACATCATACACATTTCTTTCTTTCTTTATTTTCATTCACATACATAACTTTATTTTGCTATAACGTTCATCATCATCAATTTATTTTGTTATTTTATACACTTAGAAAACAATCTAATCATCAAACACATCCTTTAGCTCATCTCATCAACTTCATTACCACAGGCGGCGCAATATGACCTAACCGGTTGAAGCGCCCTAGTTGCTCACATCGTCGTCTTGTAGTTGTTTACATTGTACACACTTTTTTTAAATTAGGTAACTTCTAAATTTTCTTTCATAAACAAGTTTTACGACATTTTTTATATCGTAGGGCAGGTGGTTGGGGTGTGTTCGTAGTCACTGACTTCATCTTAAACAAATGGACAAAGAATAAAACAACATGATCTATCCCCCTTACCTTGTCGACCTCCCCGAAGACGACGACGACGACGACGACGACCACGACCACGACTTGAGAACTCCTCCTTCCGCCCTACTCGTGGCTGGTTCTACCATCATGGGACTTTTCTCGCCACATCCCCTAGGCTATAGAATGGAGCATTACGCTCCCTTCATCCAAATAAACTTAAGACTTAAAAAACTTTCTATCTAACGGTGAAAAACTTTAAATTTCTAATTGGAAGTAATTTGTGACCATATTTTTAACTCACATCATCGACATTTCATTTTTAATTCATATAAATAATTTTGCTTTTGCTATGACTATCATCTACACTATTTTCAATAATTTCATAAACTTTGAGAACAAACCATGAAATACACAACCTTGTATTAACCGATTATAATTTATCACAGGTGGGTGGCACATTATGGCCTAACCGGCTGAAGCACCCTAGTTTCTCACGTCGTATTTCACTCTCAATGTTGGCGCACAAAACGAATAACATTTCACCTTTGGTAGCCTTTGATTCCTTCTCTTCCGCCAGGTCAGCACGTTGTGTCTTGTGTGTCGTTGAAACGAGCCCAGATCGCGAACTGACCTAGCACGTCTACCTTGTGGAATGTTAAGGTGTCGCGTAGCTTGCACGTCTTCAACCTGAGTGAACAGACTGTAAAAAAACTGGGCGTCGCGACGCGCTGAACGCCCACCCTCTCCGCCACGACGCCCGTGAAGAACACGTCCTCCAAGGAAGGTAATCGTCTCGCGAGTCGCTGTAACGCCGC
>JAMZAV010011066.1:0-19455 GCA_024449915.1 Sweltsa coloradensis | reverse complement strand
TTTTCCACTATTTTGGCTTAGTAGGAAGGTTAGAAGAAAAAGGGCAGGTCAATATGCCCCAAGCACAAGGTGTCTGCAAACCTCTACACAAAAAATTGTGTGAAAAAAACAAGCACTTTTTGCAAATAATACAGCATAGCCTATTTACCTTGATAGTGAAGAGGGTGCGGACTGTGCTTGGGCATGTGGAAAGTCACGTTGAGGGGCCTCACTTGACATTGTATCGAGAGGATAATCGGTTTCCGGCACTCGGCCGATGAAGCAGGGGATGTACAAGTGACGAACAGAACCCTGTCAACATTTACAATTCATACAAGCAGGTCAAGGTCATATTGTTAGGGCTACATTGGATGAAGGTAGTTTGTAGCACCAATTGGAACACCTGGGTCGCGCATGCTATACTGTAACCTTGAAGCCAAATAGGGCATATGCAGTGGCAGATTTTACCACCTTCATGGGCCTGACTAGTTATTTCATATGGGGCGGCCATTTTGGTGGTCAAAATTTGCATATTTACGCAAAACATGCATTGGTTTTTGCGTTTAAATGAACAAAACAACTTCTCAATGCGGAAATCTTTTCACAGATTAGTTATTGTATTGTTTATTTATTTTTTACAGTAAGAAAACTCCCCTAAATTGGTCAGACTTCACATTTCAACATCTGGCAGATATGGATCCCCTTTTTTAGTACAGGGCCGTTGTGATATGACCCACGCATTCAAAAAAAAACAGCAGGGACCGGTCGGGATTTTTTAAAGGTGGGTCTCCTGGACATCCCCAACAGAATCCCAAAAAAAATTGGGTTTGCGGGTTTTCCGCCATTTTGAAAATCAATTTTTAGATTTTTGATTTTTGTCGACGAACGGAAAATTAGCAAATTGAGTGAAGTATTGAACTGAAATAGCTCACATTTTTTTTTAATTGTTCGTAAAGAAACGATTAAGGTTTTTGGGTGCGCCTTCCTTTGATTATCTGGCATCCTGCGGCCATTGATGCAAATTTTAACCCACTTTTTTTTAATTATAAGAATTTTTTTTTGCATATTTATCATAACAAAACAAAACCAGTAACTTTATGAAAATTTGTTTCAAAAAAAAGTATAGGGCATGAAAAAACACATCGATATCATATTCTTGATTGTGTCCGTAGAAAATATTGGCCAAAACGCTACATGACAAGCAAGACCATTGTGCGGTGAGCAGCCTAAAACGTTTGCACTCCACTTTTCCCACTAGCGCAGTCCATGGCCATAAGTCACGTAGGAATTTCGACCTTTATAGATTTTCTCTTCTGATCCTGTTGGGGTATCCCTTTAAAGGATAAAAAAATTCTTGGGTAAAAATCTGACATCTGGTGCCAAAGTCTTACGACGCCATCTTGTTTTGGACATAGCATTTAGTACACGCTCTTAATTTTAATACATTTTAATTTTTTCATTTATACATTTATATATATATTATACATTTTTAATAAATTGATGTAATAATTGGATTCTCCAACAAATTTCCTATTAAATTACACAAATTTGGACATTCTGGCAACATTGTGGTATTTGTTATATTTAAAAATACATATTAGTTTTAGCTGGTATTAGCCTGCGTACAGGTGCACTTTTTACCTCCAATTGTGCCTTAATGATAGACATATAAATTTGGCACAAAATATACGAAAAGTAATGGAAAATGTTTTGACTGTACAGGGCAATCTTATTATTATCCCACGACACCAATGGTGGCCATTTCCAAGATGGCCCCCCAACAAATTATTTGAAATTTTGTGACAGAATGTTGAAATTTGGTGTACACATAGATCATGTCATTGAAAAATGACTTTGAATAGGCCATGTCAAACAAAACACAATGGCACCAATGGGGGCCCATTTTAAAAGATGGCCGCCATACACATTATTACGAACCACGTAACTTTATGACAGAATCTTGTTATTGTGTACACACATAGGGAAATCCATTGAAAAAATGTCATATTTATGTTTTTATATCAATACTTTTTAGAAACAATGTAGTATATGGATCCGCTATCGGGTATCTTAGCAATAATTACTACTTATAATAATTCACTTGTTTTTTATACACTTTGTAGGCAATTATTGAAAGTTTCTATGTTACTTTACATAATTTTATGCATTCTAAATATGACAAGGCAAATGTTTATATTCCCATTTCAGTTCGTTCAATTACATTCCCGTTAGTAAAAGGCGATAGTCCGGTAGATGACTAACATTGGTGCAAAATTTTGGGTTTTACTCAAAGTTTACCGTTTGAGACCCATAAACATATACCAGAATTAGCTATTGGCATCCTCTATACTCAATCCTATTAGCAGGCCAGCCATTAGCACCCACTCAGCGAAGGAGAAAGTATTTTGAACGATCTTGACGTCTTAATAACTTCCAGCCCTTGTACAAATTTGTTTGGTCAAATGGTTGCCAATAGGTATCTAAGCAAGACCAAGGCTTGATTTTGATTGCCAAGTGGTTGCCAAAGGTAGCCACCGAAATTTCAAAACAACAATAATAATATGATAGCCATGCGTTCACGATGAGGCAGCCAATGAGTTACAAACATTTTCTCCTTTTTTGGGCAAGATATCCATCAAGTGGTTGCTCACAGTTCCCCTTTAAGTTAGCAAGTGATGACCACTTAGCACCAAATATAACGCCAAACCTTACCCAAAAAGAATGACATGGGGTTTACAAAACTGATGGAAGACACCAAGCCTACACAAAGACGTTGCCACATAGTTAACGATAGATACTAAAAGGTAGACAACGGGATACCAATAATTGTTTGTCACGTGGATACCTCGTGGCACACGGTTGGTGCCGTAAAAACTGCATTCTTCAGCTTATTTTCCTGTCTCAAGGGTTTGGGGGTGATTCTAGGACGCAAAGAGGATGCTTTCCATTTGAAACAAGCGTGTGAGTGATAGAAGAATGTGTACGTTAACCAAAGATTCGTTAACATGGCAGTGCTCTAGAGTAGTTTTTCCTAGTTTAGAAAATAAAATATAAAATATAGTTGGTGTAAAATAAAATCGCATGTCCGCAAGAGAAAAGAGTGTGCACAGTGTAACCCAGTATAATATTCATATATTAAAGGGAAGTTTTATGTGTAAATAGAAACATAATGCAACATGAAACATGGCAGTTTCAAGTGACACCCTATTTAGGTTAACATGAAAATTAACCATAGTTATCCGAGTGTCCAAGTGTAACGAGGTTTAGATAAACATCAAGTGTTGTCTGTTACGAAACATCAATATATAATGTATGCATTTCAAACCGAGTTCTTAATTATTCAACACATTAGTAATGATGCTATGCGTACTTTACTATTGTGATTATCTGTATCCTGAACTTTATTAGAATTTGTTAATTTGAGATGTTTGATGGCCATATAGGAACTCGAAAAGCATGGTCTTCTATTCATTTTCTCACGATCTTCAACTTTTTTAATGCAATAAAACCCATGCATACTAAGCAATTTTTTGACATGATACTATATTTTTGGTCAATTTTGGCAAACCTTTGGCTGCCTCTTGGCGTATTTTTAGAAAACCAATTGGTGAATTCTTTGGGTGTCTTGTAAATGTTACCAAGAGGTAGTAAATTTTACAACCAAAACAACATGTAAGCGTACTTTTGGCTTCTTTTGGCGACTATACTGGGTGAACTCGTTGGTGATCTACTGGACTATCGCCTTTTACTAACGGGAATTTAATTGAACGAACTAAAATGGGAATATAAACATTTCACTTGTCATATTTAGAATGCATAAACATTATATAATGTAACATAGAAACTTGTCAATAATTGCCTACAAAAGTGTATAAAAAAAAAAGGAATGTTATAAGTAGTAATTATTGCTAGTATTAATCCCATAGCAATATTCAAGATACGCGATAGCGGATCCATATACATTGTTCTAAAAAGTATTATATAAACATAAATTGACATTTCAATGGAGTGCCCTATGTGTGTACCCCAACAAGATTCTGTCATAAAATTTACGTGGTTCGTAATAATGGTGTGGCGGGCCCTCTTCTAAAATGGCCGCCATTTGGTGCCATTGTGTTAGTAGTTTGACATGGCCTATTTTAAAAGTCATTTTTCAATGACATGATCTATGTGTATACCAAATTTCAACATTCTGTCACAAAAATTTTAAATAATTTTTTGGGTGGCCATCTTGGAAAAAGGCCGCCATTGGTGTCGTGGGATAATATAAGATTGCCCTGTACAGTCAAATCATTTTTTCCCAAAACATTTTCGTATATTTTGTGCCAAATTTTATATGTCTATCTTTTAAAGGCACAATTGGGGGTAAATAGTGCACCTGGAGCAGGACTAATACTAATATGTATTTAACTATAACAAATACCACAAAAGTTGCCAGAATGTCCAAATTTGTATAATTTAATAGGAAATTTGTTGGAGAATCCAATTATTACGCAGATTTATTACATGTAGTCAAAAGTATAGAAAATGTATTAAAATTAAGAGCGTGTAATAAATTGCATATGTCCAAAACAAGATGGCGTCGTAAAAAAAACTTTGGGCACCAGATGTCAGATTTTTACCCAAGAATTTTTTATCCTTAAGGTATACCCTAACAGGACAGAAGAGAAAATCTATAAAGGTTCGAAATTCCTACGTGACTTGTGGCCATATGGACTTGCGCTAGTGGAAACGTGGAAGTGCAAACGTTTTACGCTGCTCAGTGCTCACCGCACAATGGTCTTGCTTTTCATGTAGCGTTCGGCCATTATCATCTACGGACACAATCAAGAATATGATATCGATGTGTTTTTTCATGTCCCACAACTTTTATTTGAAACAAATTTTCAAAAAGTTACTGGTTTTGTTTTTGTTTTTTATAAATAGGGAAAACAAATTTAGATAATTTAAAAAAAGAGGGTAAAAATTTGTTTCAAGGACGGCTGGTCGCCAGAGATTAAAGAAAGCATGCCAAAACTTGTTACTTATCACACCTCTAATTCTATGCGAAACTTTAAAAACAAATGTGAGCTATTTTGGTCTAATACTTCACTCAATATTTCTAATTTTTTCCCTCTTCGACAAAACTCAAAAATCTGTAAATTGATTTCAAAATGGGGATAACCCGCAACCGGATTTTTTTTGGGGTTCTGTGGGATATTGAGGAAACCATCCGAACAATCCCAAAACCCGGGCCTTGCTTGTTTTTTGAATGCGTGGTTAAGGCCATATAGAGCTAATTGCACTGTACTATTTGGCCACGATCTATCTAAGTTGTTTGGCTTTATTTTGAAGTGTATATTTTTTATGTACATTTAATAGGCGGGTTTTTGAAAGCTGTTTTTTTTCATTTTTTTAAAATTTATTTTTGTATTTTTCCATGGCATTTTTTCCATACGTGTGTTTATCTTTGTGTTTTTCAATAAAAATTTTTAAAGAGTAATGCAAGAAGGTTTGGGCGGGGCTGCAGAGTTTTAGAAATAAAATAAAAACTCTACATTATGATCAAATAATTATGAAAAAATTCAACCTATTCAAAAAAAAATTTTTGAAACATCGGATTTGTCTTTTTTTTTTGGGTCGGTTATTGCCTCGGAAAAAAATGTAATTTTGGGAATTTGATGATGGACTTTCCGCTTTGAAAAGAAATATAAAATTTTAGACAGGCCTTTTTTAATTTTACTATCTAAAACACTGTGGTGAAATTTGATATTTTTTGAACCATAATTATGGTCATAATCTTTAAAATTACATCAGTAAAGTTACACAAAACGGCTCAGAAGGGGCCCAAAAGGGGATTTGATGGCGCACAGAGTTCCGCGTCTGTGTTTGGGACGTGTACGAAAGCCGATAACGGAGCTTTGACGTCTCACAGTTGCTATCGCCATCGTGGGGTAGGGCCTACCCCGTAAAACGCAAAGTCGGCCCTCCCAGGACCCCACCAGTGCATTTACTTTGGTTATTTTCATAGATTTTCGTAACATGACGAAGAAACCCATAGCAAATTAATAAAAAGCATGTATTCGGAATAGGTACAGATTGTAAAAAAAATAAAAAAAAGAAGGTAGCTTTTGTTTTAGAAAATCTTTTGTGAAAAGCCAGCACCACCGCTTGCTTGATGTATCATGAGAAATTAACTAAGAAATTAGGTTGCATTATTTTACTATCACTGAATAAATGGGAAGAAAAAAAATATTTTTTGGATGAGCGAAGCGAAGTTTCTTTTTCACGGGACCCCCAAAAAATTTAGCACTTTTTTTTTTTGTCGTTTTTTTGACGATTCCGGGCAAAGGGCATAACGATCTTAATGAAAATAGAAAGGAACCTTTGAAACGCTGAACTTAGACGTGCCACTTTTTTGGGTACAATCAAAGAAATATTTCTCAGGAATATCGCACTTTACGATTTTTTTTTCGATTTTTTAGGGGTATTTTCGTGACTTTGGGGCCCGATTCTGACCAAAAAAGGGTGGGGCAAAAGTTCATTTATACAGGACTTAAGGTATGGTAATGTAGTACCTTTGAAAAAAAAAAAGTTAAAAAAGTTCCCCAGAATCCATAGAATAAAGTACTTCTACGATTTTTCCCGATTTTTAGTGCTTTTTTTTTCGTGACTTTTGGGGCCGATTCGCCCCAAACGGGTGGGGGCAAAAAGTTTATTTTTTCACGGATATTAAGGTTATGGTGAGTAGTCCCCTTTTAAAAGAAAAAGTTAAAAAAAAGTTAGCCGAATCTATAGAAAAAAGGTTTTTAAATATAGTTTTTTTAGGTTATAATAAAAATTACCAAGTAACAAAGAAACTCGAAAACAACCCTACAAGCATTTATTAAGCACTTGCAAAGAAAAAATGGTCCTCGAAAACTAAAAACTTAAAAAAAAAAGTTTTATCCATCAACGCGGGGGAGCTAAAGCTTTTTCCTATGATACCATAAAAAAAATAATCTGGTAATGAGGCCCCGCGTTTAGACTTTCGTTATGGGAGAAAAAGAAATGCACCCTTAAGACATCGAAAGGAAAAACAGGGAAAACCCTTTTGAAAACTGGCGAGCATCAAGTAAATTCATACCCCATCTCCGGGGCCCCAGGCCCCCGGCCGATTCAAAACTTTTTTTACCCCCGGGAGGGGCAAGTTGGGTGGTATAAGCACGCCCAAAAACAATTAAAAAAACTTATCCCGCCTCAACCAAGAATAAGAAAATACGTAAATAGATGAACTTTTTTTAAATTTTTTGCTTCTATGCGAAAAGGGACAAGGTCATTAGCCTACTCTCATAAAACAAAAAGAAACCGTCCCGGGCCTAGGCCCAGACGTAAAAATTGAAAATACAAGTGTGGGTTAAAGTTCCCTTGGGCTATAGGACTAGAAATATGAAACAAATATTTTGACAAGTCCTGGGCCTCCCCTAGCCAACCCTGGGCCTTCACGACCTTGTTCTGACACTCAAACACAAATCACTTTTTTTGTTTACTAAAAGCCTAATGCAGATAAACAATAGTATGATTGCCCTGGGCCCAGGGGTTCTCAAAAACTGTGCGCGATATTTGTGGGGGTGTGTGCAATAAAATTTTTATTGTTGTATTAAGTCTATTCATGTACGAAAGTCGCCACTAACTAAGCTTACCGCCAAATTTCAGGGATGAATGAGAGTAATGACAGCTAGAGGTGTGCGAGTACCGAAATTTTGACTTGAATCTACTATTTGGTAAGCATTTAAAAAACACGATTTTGGTGGGGTCCCCGGTACCCTAGAAAAAATTTGGCCCAATTCGTACAAAGGTGAGGTGCCGGGTCGCGCGGTGTCAAAAACAATAAAGGAAGTGAAAAGTCAATTTTACATTACAATGAATGTCGCAAAAAATTTGGAAATAAAATCAAAGGTCAGTTAAGAAAGATATAATTCAACACTTGACCGCCTTAGGGGGGTTTTAAGAAATATTTTTCTATGTCCAAAAAAGGGGAATAGAATGGGTCATCTCTTCAACTTACTTGGGGATTGCCCTGTAAAATTGACATATATTCTTTCTTTGCTTATTTCATTTTTTTTTTTTTGAAAACAAGATTGGTAGGTAGCATCAAAAAGCTACGTTTTTACGTTTTTTGACACGGCGCGACCCCGGCACCTCCCCCATTTTTACGGGGAAATTGGGGGCCCAAAATTTTTTCTAGGCTACCCCCCCCTCCACCAAAATTTTTTTAAATACTTACCCAAAAAGTAGAACCCAAATCGAAATTTCGGTACTCGCACACCCTACATAGCGTCACTTATTTCAAAACACCCCCGAACTTTGGCGGTTAGCGTTCATGTTGGGCGACTAGCGTACTTGAAAAAGACTTCAATAAACAATAAAATTAAAAAACAAAATACTTGCGAACACCGCAATCGCACAACTGATCGCGACACTGGGTTTAGAACCGCTTTCTAGAGACCCGGGAGAGAGGGGGGGGAAATAGACATGAACTCGCGGGCATGTCGATTGATAAAATTACGACGAGGGGGGCCCAAGTTAAAATTTAATTTTTAAGGTAAGAAAAAATAGCAATAATCTTTAATGTTATTTAAAAAAGTCATCATCATGTAATTTTTCTAAATCAAAATTTAAAAACTAATGATGATACCCAAAATAAAGAATAAAATTTTTTTTCCAGCAAATTAAAATTTTCAAAGACAAAAAATAAAGTAAGAGGGGGAAAAATGAAACACCATTGCCGAAACAAACTCGCTTTGTGTGTGCCCCCGCGGTTTTTTTTTAAATACCATTCTAAATATATAAAAACACTGGGGTTTTTTATGTACGTGCGATTTAATAAACATATTAGGTTGTTTTTACTAAGTAATGGAAAAGTGTCTGCAAAAAACGTTCAAATCTTTTTGAGTTCTTTTTCTTATTCCAAAAAAACGAATTTGGTTTGCAAGTTTTGTTTTTTTAAAAAGCTGTATTCACGAGTATATTTTTTTTTGGGGAGTGATTTTGGTGTGCTCTCCCCTCATTCTCGCGCGCAAACGTGACCATTCCTCAGTCTCACAAGACCAAAGTTGCTTTGCTGATTTTTACATAATTTTTGGTATTCTTACCCATGCACGTATCATACGCGGGTTTCTTTTACTCCAAAAATGAGAGTGGGGGTTTTCTATTCTTTCATTTTTGGTACCAACTTTGACCCTTCGTTGGTTTCGCCTGTGGGCTAATGGGTATCAACATAAAAATTTTTTACGAAGAGTGAAACTTCATAAACTTAGCTTTTTCTCCCAAAAAACAAAAAAATAATTACAATAATTTTCCCTTTAAAGCATAAAAATAAATAAATTTCCCGTTAGTTTTCTATAGTTAATCAAAACAAAATTTTTAAACAGAAACCCTTTGGAAACAATCTCATTTATCTGCAATAAATAAAAATACAAATTTTTACTTGTCCCAAGGTTTTCATTTAAAAATATATCAGGTTTTTGAAGAAAAAGATTCAAACAAACCGCTACCAGCTCAGGCAGCTAGAGGTCACTGATGAAGCCAACCCCTTTTGTGGAGTATATATTATGAAGAGAGAAAATATCCCATGCCGAGACGAGTACGTACCCTTTTTAAGCGAAAGAACCCTTTCCCCATGACCGAGAAGGACATTCCGAGCCAAGAAGACCGTTTTCCTATACCGTGAGTGAAAACCCAATGACCACAGAAGACGTTAGAAGTTTAAAAATTTTTTATTTTTTGTTTAAAGGGAAAGGTGTTTAGATTAAAAAACCATACATCTAACTTTAGCAAAACGGATTTTATAATTTTTATTTTTTTGATAAATATGATTTTTTTCCTTTGCATTTTTGGGAAAGTAGTTTTTGTAACAAAACTATATTTCCCATATTTAATTAAAAAAACTTAAAAAACTCATCAAAAAAGTGCTGGTGAAATTTCAGAAAAAGACTTGTGAGCACTTTAAAAAAAAAAAATATCCTTATATCTAAAAACTGTAGAATAAAAAGGAAAAAAAATTAGCAAAGTGCTAGAATAAAAAATTTTGAGAAATAGCATTTAATTTTATTTTTGTTTTTTTTTTTTTTAAATTTAGTAAACATAGCCCAAAGGTTATTTATTTATTTAACATATTCACTGGGCCTTTATAACCTGTTAATCTAGGCTTTTTTTAAAATTGCCGAAAAAAGGGCGCGCAACCGTTAGGCATAAAAAACCACTCAAAACTAGGGGGGGAGGGGGGAGGAGGGGCCTATGCTGGTCAGAACCGGGGAGGGTAAGGGGAGGAAGGGGGTTCTAAATCGTGGTCGTCAAGTCTTGTCAGTTCGTGGTGTCTTTGTCGTATCGTATCGAGGAGTGTAAAGGAAAGGGGAAAGGCCCCCGACGCGATTGCCAGAGCTCGCCTCATTAAAAAAAAAAAAAACTCCCGTTATCTAGTGATGTTAGCGAGGGGGAATTTTTTCTTTTGAATCCCCTTTTTCGATTAGCAAACCATGCTCTAGGCCAATTTACCCCGGGCCAGACGGGGTCTATACACCCCAGTTTGGGCCTAATATCAGTACCGGAAAGCCTTTTCCCCCATGCAAAATAGCAGCAGCGCTAAAGAAAAAATTCATTTAAGTTTTTAGCATTATATCAGCAAAAAAAATTTATAAGTCAATAAAAAAAAAAGAAAAACTAAAAAACAATTAAACAATAAATGCAAAATTGGGTTTTTATACATTTTCAGTGAAAAAAATCCCTTAAAAAAAATTACGTCACCCAACAAGGCCTGAAAAAGGTTTGCAAAAGTTTCCCACAATCAATAATATTGCATTTTTTTTTTTTTATCGTGTTCTTTTGTTTTTACATATCGAAAAGCTACACCCCGAAAGAAATAGCCGTTTTTAGGTAGTGAGTCGCCCCTATTAAATTTTGCCGCCCCCCCCCCCCCCCACCACCAACAACTCATACTAAACTGTTTAGGAACGGTTTTAAATTTAAAAATTTTCTTCTATCTCAACAAAGTTGTCTGATCAATGCGCAGCGCATTGCACCCAAAAAACACGCAGAGCCCTTTTTTACGAACCCTTTGATTAGGGATGGGGATAAAAACCTAAATAAAAAAAAAAATAAAAAAACCGTTTTTAGAGTCTACCCACTCAGTCATATAAATGTTTTTCAGTGAGGACAGTAAACCAAAGCGCCCAAAACCAAGCCAACCCTGTGGGCCCCGACAAAGCTATAGCTGACAAAGGGACGATCGCCAAGGCAAAATTTTGAAAATTGTCAATTTTTAAAAAGCCCCAAAAAAACACTTTTTAAAATCAAAATTAATAATCGATATAAAAAAAAAATAATACAATAAAAAAAATAACATTGTTATATGTGTTTTTTTCTTTGCCGCCCCCCAAGAGTGCCCCCCGGACTCGTGCCTAGGGGGCCTCTTAGGTACAAGGACCCCCTAAATTTGCCGAAAACCCAATACCATGTTCGGGGCATAGAAAGACGCAAAGAACTGTAACCCCAAAGTTTTCCCTTTGAACGCAATCAAATGGTGCAAATTATTTTTAATGGCGTGTAGAAGTACAAAATTATACACGTTACAACTTCTGTGATTATTTTGGGGGCCAACACGACTTGGGAATGGAAAGGGCCTTCGCCTTTGAGAAATTTGCACCGGAAAGCATAAAAATTGTTTCCGTCATATATTATGAGTGAAAAATAAAAATGTGTGAGAAAAAAAAAAAAAAAAGTTTTCCCAGAGGGGTCTCGAACCGGCGCCCCCGCATTCAAAACAAGCGCCTGCCCGTCACCACACGTTTTCAGGAGGCGTGTGGTTTCCAGCAATCTTATGAGAGGCACGCTAATTGCGACGAGGTAAATCAAGAACTTCAATAGCTTTAAAACTTCTCCCGTATTTCTAGAGTGTAATTTACGGTAATTATGCCGATTACGGTTTTCGAGAAAAAATGCATAAAATGTTTCCAACTTTTACAAAAAAGTGTAATTGATAGCCCTTTTAATTCATTTTAGCTACCGCATTACACTTTCCTGTTACTAATGTTTTCGTCTTTTTACCGTGTAAATTGTGCTGTCATGACGTAACCGCCATGCTTTTGGGGGAAAGCGCTTTTCCCTCCGCAGTCTTTTGCTGCGTACCGGGTAAAAAAGTATTTTGTTTAAATAGCGATTAAAAGGAAAAAAAGGTATTTTTTTTTTAAATAGCGATTTTAAAGGTTAAAAAGTTTTTTTGTTTAAAATAGCGATTTAAAAGGGTTAAAAAAAGGTATTTTTTTTTAAAATAGTGATTTAAAGGTTTTTAAAGTTTTTTTTGTAACAAAAAAGGCAACAAACGAGACGCAAGGTAATAGCACCCGGTTACGTAAAAAAAATTAGTTTTTCACTACCCCCGAGTTTGCAAAAAACAAACCTTAAAACCTTTTAACGTCGCTATTTTAAAACAAAAATACCTTTTTAACCTTTAACGTCGCATTTAAACAAAAATACCTTTTTTAACCTTTTAACGTCGCGATTTGAAAAAAAAATACTCTTTTACGCTGGTAGCAGGGGTGAGACCTGCAGGGGAATTTACTCTTTCCAAAAAAACATGGCGATGTAGCATGGGGACCCCAAAAATGAGGGCCCAAATTTTCCACTAGTAAAAAGATGAAAACTTTGTTTACAAAATTAAAAACCAAAATGCGGTACCGGGAAATGAATTAAGGAACATAATTACAAAACGGGAAATATGGTAAGAAATTTTTTTTCTTTTTTTTCTCGGAAAACCTAAACGGCAAAATTTACCTAATTTACATTGGATCAGAAATGTCATTATAATTAAATTTTTGTCTTTAAAAAAAATTTTTGTTGGCAGTAAAGTCGCATGAAATCATCAACCCCGCCCCCAATTTTTTGAAACGTAAAAAAAACATTGTTCCAAGTCACCGTCGACTCGGGACTTGTTCCCAAGATACCGTTTTGGAGAGTTTGAAGGACTTGAAACAATAACGCGACTCTGAAGGGGGGCGAGTGGTCCAAAAATAAACTCGAAGACTCGGCTTCCTGGTAATGCTGGAGCCTAGGCCTGGGACCCTAGGGAGAAGCCCAAACTGTATTGCAGAGCTAATAGAGGACGATTAGTTTAGGTAGCCGCCGCAAAATTTTGAAAACGCTCGGTCCTGCTTTCGTCTTAATTTAAATTAACTGCTTTAAATTTTACCACATTTCATTCCCGGAATATTAGCAATTTTATTGTCCCCCGGAAACCCGGATAACAACTTTTTACCGGTATATTGTGATAATGTAAATCCCCACGGGGTATTAAGGTGATTCTGGGGTTTTTTTGCGCAATTTTTTCTTGTTTTCCTTGCTGCGAGGACGAGTCCTAGCAAGGAAACGTGTGTTTTAAACAAATGTTACACACGGGGAAAACGGTTAACCCAAAACTTTCATGGTGGTGAGCATGTCTACAATTTTTGTACATTCGAAACGTGAGAAGGTCTCTGCAGACCTCAACATTTTACCCCCACGATTTGAGTAGTGCGAAAAAGCGACGAAGAGTTCACTCAATTTAAGCTGAGAAAACGAAGATTTAAAAGGTTAGGATGCTCAGGAAAACTTTAAGGACCTAGGAGCTGAACTCGCCAAGTCCCATTTACCCAACGTCAACATACCAATGAAGGTAGGCCTAGGCCAGTGAAGTGAGACTACCGAAGTACATTTCCCAACTTTTGATGGAAAACCTACAGTGCGGTTTTCTTTTCAGGGCCCCTCTTCGAGGCGGAGTTCACAACAATAATCTTTGTGGGGGCTGGAAGCTTCAGTATTTTAAGGGTCTTGGAGGGGAAACTGCATCGCTACCCCATCGATTCCTGTGACGAATGGAAATTACACCGAAGTTGGGAACTGTTAATCACCTCCCAAAAATACGCTGAAATTGTGAAAAGGGTTTTAAGGCCATTTCTCTCAGTTTTGTTCCCCAACCGAATATTTTGCTTTACGCAAGTGTTAACCAACCTTGGAACACAGGTCACGGGCAGTTCTTGGGCAACCTGTCGAGCTTTGGGGTCGGTGCTCGTTTTTCACACTTCTGATAATTTTAGATGCAGTCTCGACGTCAATGGGATTTTGTCATCCACCCAAAGGAGCCCCCAATTTTTCCCAACAGTTGTCTAAAATCATTAGCACCGTGCTCGGCACTCCTTTTGCAGGCACTCCTAATAAAAGGGGGCCCTCAC
Source organism: Sweltsa coloradensis (assembly GCA_024449915.1). Classification (NCBI taxonomy): domain Eukaryota; kingdom Metazoa; phylum Arthropoda; class Insecta; order Plecoptera; family Chloroperlidae; genus Sweltsa; species Sweltsa coloradensis. The sequence continues at coordinate 5,254 of JAMZAV010011066.1, read as the reverse complement.
AGCAGTTAAAGCCAAACACCCACAAGCAGATATTCACATCACAGTGTGTCCAGAAGACCCGGGCATGCTTAAAATGTACGGTAAACTTTGGATACAAAAACCCCTGATTTTCTGAATAAAAACGTTTTCGAGCGTCATTGTTGTGAAAGACAATCATTGTTTTTTTTAAATTGTCTACGTTAAAAACCAGATTCAAGAGACGCAAATCATTTTACATGTCACAGGTGTCCCAAACGTCACCACACATTATTACATTTCCAAACCAATGCCAAATAGCCGAAAAGAGTTGTCAACGGAGCCTCTGTCTCATCCCGTTATCAATGAATCAGTTCATCCTACAGTTTACTAATCAACTGCCTCATCAAGTGCGGACAAACAAGGTGTTATGAGGCCTTTACGAGCTTTTTTTGGATTCTGGCCGAACTTTTTTTGTCACAAAAACTGTGTTCAGAAAATTTGGGTTACGAGCTCAGTGACCCATGTGTGTGATCAGGTCTTGCTTCTAGTAGTATTCCCAATGTGGGGTATGGGGGAAATTTAAAATTTTTCCTTAGACAGGGAAAAATGAGGAGATCTTTAGTGGAATGCTTTGTTTTACCAAATAACAGGAACTCTTCCTAAGTAAGTAAAGAAAATGGATAGTTGGACATCTTAAATGGCTTAAATTTGGCTGACCCAGAATACAATTTCCCGGGATTATAGATGTTCTCCTAGGAGCAGACTGTACCCTTTCCCCTTTCGTTCTGGTCTTGCTCCGGTATCAGCGCTTACCAATCGCTTAGATACTGCACTTGGATGGGTATGTCAGGTCCATTAGTAAACAAGGTCCAAAGTCAGCTCTTACAACGTTGCCGACAGGTGATTTGGATAGCACTTGCGAAGGGTTTTTGGGAATTAGAAGACAGCCTGCTGCAATTTATTGACCCCAAAGAGAACTTTGGGGAACAACATTTTTGGAAAACTCTCATGAACAATGATTAGGGGATTTGTAGTACATTTTCCTTTCCGTGACAACACCCAATTTGGGTTTTATCTCGTAATCTGGAATTTAAAAGATCTGTCCTTGACGATTTTTTAAAAACCAACCTGAAAAAAAACAGCAGTACGCCCAATTCAGTGGAATAATTCATTGGGGCACATGGAGATTTTCCTGCGGGGACCAGTTGAACAAGCCAGACAGAGGAAATTTAGTATTAATTCCTCATCACCAGTTATTAAGGAAAGTAGTTCCACAACGAAACTTCGGGTCGTTTTCGAGCTTCAGAAAAGACTACTTCAGGGTGCAAAATGACAAACTGAGGTGGCCCCAGACTACAAGACGACATTGTTCAATATGATTCGGTTTCGTAAACACATCATTATTGATCCGGGTATCGCCAAAATGTATCGCCCGATACAGGTGACAACTCTAAAAATACTTTCCCCAAAAAAAAAAAGGGGAAAAAACCCAAAAAAAAAAAAGGATTTTTTTTGGTTTGAAGTTTTAAAAAATAACAGTTGTTTTAACATTGCCACGAAAAAGCCTGAACAATTGGCGATCGTGAAAACAAGTGTTTCGAAAGCTCTACGTTGCACGAAGGTTTTTTACGTCGACGATTGATGTCAGGGCTGACGCCCTTGAAGAAGCTCTTGAACTTCGCCAAATCACCCGCTAAAAGAAGAAGGATGGTTTGAGCTTCGCAAATGTTTTTCAAATGCATTTGAGATTCTGAAGCGGTTCCAGATTTAATGCGGAGTTGAACTTGCCTCCGAGTATCGACGAGGAAAAATCTCTGAAAACATGGGGGTTTTAATGGGACCGCATTTGACCGTTTTCTTTTCTGTAAACCCAAAAACCCCCCCCCGGAAGTATTACGTACCACGTTCCTTTCTGACCTTGCCAAAGGGATTCGATCCCCTAGGGGGGGCTTTTGCCAGTAACAATCAAAGCAAAAAACGTGTTCCAATCATTTGGAGACTAAGTCGGATGGGATGATTTTCTTCCAAAGGTGTGTGCAATGATGGAAAATACTGCGAAGAACTGTCATTTTAAAGAATCAAAATTGACAATGTATTCAGTCGATTCAGCCAACAATGCTACAACTTGTTGGCTTTCTGTGATGCATCGAAGTGCATATTATGTGCTGTAGTGTACTACGACATTGTACACTGACCAAAATGTGCTGATAAATTGTAGCAGGGGCCCCAAGATTCGCCCCATACATCAGGTTTCCAATCCTCGTTTTTGGAACTGTGTGTGCACGAGTCATTGCAAATTGTAGAATGACGCAAAGTACCAACGCAACGCTACTCTACGCAACGAACGCAACGCCGCTCGCTAGCAAGCAACGCTACGCTACGCAACGCTACCAAAGCATCATGCTACGCAAAGCAAAGCTAGCCGCATCGCAACGCAACGCAAGCCACTCAACGTACATTTCACAAGTTACGCAACGCAACCCTAGCATTTCAAGCACTCAAGCACCTCAAAAGACATCTACAGAACCGTCAACACTCTGGCATCGATGGTCAAAGGGAAAATCTCTCAACCCCTTTAACAAGACCCAAAAAGGTGGACGAACAAGACAATCTCAAGCCAGGAGACATGGTGTTTCTTAAGAAGAGAAACTTTTTGCGTGACATTGGAAAATCGAGCGAAACATTTCCACTCACCCTGGCTCCCCGAAATTTTAGGTCCGTTTCTTTAAAACTTCAAACGGTGGGGGTACAACGACAGTTGAAAGATTTCTCTTTGCCCTTTTATAACAATTAAATTGTTGTGATCCTAAGTTTTCTGTTGATGTAAAATCTTTCAATTTTAATTTTACTTTTTGTTTTGAAAGGTATTTCAAGGTGGCGGTTTTTTTGGGCCCCATCACTAATTGTTTGGCTTTATTTTTAAGTGTATATTTTTTTTGTACTTCTAATAGGGTGTTTGAAAGCTGATGTTTTTCATCTTCTTCAAATGTATGTTGTATTTTACCATGGCAGTTTTCCATACGTGGTTTTCATCTTTGCTTTCAATAAACTTATTAAGTTGAATTAACTCGCATTTATTTCCCCAATTTCATTCCTCTGGAAAATTAGCATCATCCCATCCAGGCAAAACGTAAATAGAGAACAATGGGGTTTTTTGGGTTGAAGGGCCGTTAATTTTAAAGGGATTGGACCCTTCCCGGGAAGTTGGCGTTTTGTAGGGGGGGGTACACAGGGGGCAACTCACATTTTCCTCGGCAGTGTGGTCCCCCCCCCAGGCAAAACGTAAATAGAGAACGTGGTGGGTTGTAGGGGTGTACGCAAGGGATTCAGATTCCATTTTAAAAACTGGCAGATTGGGTCCCCCCCAGGGAAAACGTAATAGAGAACGAGGGGTTTTAGGGGGGTAAGCAAGGGTTCAGATTTACATTTCAAAATTGGCGATGTGGATCCCCCCATCCCGGCAAAAAATAAAAGAGCGGGGGGGGTTTTTAGGGGGTACAGCAAAGGGGTTTAGATTACATTTTAACTCTGGCAGATGTGGCCATCAGGCAAACGAAATGAGAACATGGTGGGTTTTAGGGGGTACAGCAAGGGATTCAGACTTAAAATTTCAAATCTGGCAGATGGGATCCCCTATCCCGGCAAAACGTAAATGAGAACGATGGGGGTTGTAGGGGGGACAGCAAGGGATTCGACTTTTACATTTCAACACTGGGAGATGTGGAGCCCCATCCGGCAAAAAGTAAAAAGAGAACGATGGTGGGTTGTAGGGGTGACAGCAAGGGGTTTTAAAAACTTAATAAAAAAAATTTTTTTCAAATTGGGCCGAGGGATCGGAAAAGTTGAGAAATTGGGTTGTATTTGAAAAGGAAAAATTTTTTCCGAACCCTTAAAAACGGGAAAATTAAAGTCGGTTTAAACAGTGGTGGGGAAATTTTTTGAGTTACTTTCCTCCCCCCCTAATTTAAAATTTTTCCTTACCCATTATAGGGGAGAGGGTGCAAAGTATTAAGGATTGGAAGGAAAACCCTTTTTTGAGTTACCCTTTTACATTTCCTGGTTTCTTAATCCAAAAAAAATGGGGTTTTTTCCCTACCTATTTTAAACTAATTTTGCATTATAGTTTTTTTCAATTTTAAAAAGGGAGTTTTTTTATTTTTCCAAGTTTTTCCACCATTTTTTTCGTATCCCCTAAAAAAAAAAAAAAATTTTATTTTTAAAGTGAAACCCTAAAAAAATAGTCCATAATATTTAAAACAATCAAAAGTTGTTTTTTTAAAATAAATAAGGGGGTTTATTGAAAACCCTTTCCTTCATGTTTCGTCATATTTTTCCAAAGTAAACCCCCGAAGATCAAAAAAGTTTTAAAAAAGTAAGGAAAGCCCAGTTGACTTCAAAGTACCATTCCAGGAAATGTTTTTTTATAGAAAGAAATTTTGGGTGGGTTTGGGGAAATTATAAACCGGGCTTAAAATTTTGTGAGGGTTTTGAAGGGGGGGGAGGAGGTGGGGGCAATCAAAACAAAATCAAAAACTTACAAAATTTGGGGGAAAACAAAAATTCACAAAACAAAAAAAAACCAAAATTTTCGGAAAAGCCAAAAACCCTTTGTAACGGAATTAGTGTATTAATTACACGGACCCCAAATAAAAAAACCCCTTTTTATTTTTTAAGAATAAAGGGAGCAAAGGACTCAAAAGGTTCTATTTAACAACGATTTGGTTTTTTTCATAAAAAAAGGTATCAAAAATTTTAAAAGATCGGGAAATTTTTAACTGGGGAAAAAAAAATAAAACTAAAAATTTTTTAAGGTCCAAAAAAATAAGGTAAAAAAATTTAAGGTTTTTAATTTCCCAAAAAAATTTGGGGAACCCCTTACCAAACTAAATTTTAAAACCCAATTTATTACCCTGACATTCAAAAAGATTTAATGAAAATTTTTAAAAAAAAGCCACAAATTTTCCCCTTTTGTCTACAATTTTATTTTCTTTTGTTGGGGGTTTAAAAATTTTGGAACATGAAACTGCTAAAAACGGTTGAGGTTTTCAAACAGGGAATGAAGTTTTTTTCCGGTGAAAAAAAAAAGAAAAAATAAAAATGTTTTGTCCCTCTTCTGGGAATAGAATTCAAAAAAAAACTAAAAAAAAAAAAAAAAAAAAAAAAAAAAAAAAAAAAAACATTTTTTTCTCTTCATTTAGTCTCTTTTCATTCCGCAAGCTTTTCAGACATTTAAAAAAAAAGGGGGAAAAAAGGGAAAAAAAAAATGGGGGGTTTGGTATTTTAAAAAAATTTTGGG
>JAMZAV010011065.1:0-19983 GCA_024449915.1 Sweltsa coloradensis | reverse complement strand
TTTTTATTAAAAACTAAAATTTTTTATTCTTTTTTGGGTTCCTTAACCAACCCGGAATATCCATAATACTGTTACATCTATTACACCATATTTCTGCAGAGTGCTTGTATTTTATTTTGTACTATCATTTTAATCACTAGATAAAGATTTATTACTACAAAATGTACACATAAAATCATTTTTAATTCATATTTTCATGTCAGAACGTTGTTTTCTGGGCGTTTGACAAAATATATATCGAAATCAAAATTGCTTCCAGCGGCTGGGGCTCTACCCCAGACTTTGGAATGGTCCATGGAATAGTACATAATCTTACACTTTAGTTGTCCCGGTTTGTAACTTTCAAAATATGGTCACCTTAATTATGGGTAAAGTCGATAGGTCGATATCGATTGAAATGCGATTGACCGATTGTTTGGTGCATGGTGCAGCCTGTGGCAAGTGCTTGGAACTACGTCGAGACTCGAGCGTCTGTCGCCTGTCGATAAAGTAGGTTTCTACTTAGTGAAGTCTTACGCGATTAGAGTTTTTAACCGAATTTGTTGGTTGCCCGTACGGGCAACTAACTATATATTATGGTTACCCGTGCCTGGAGTATTCGGGCATAGGAATTTTCTAGCCCTGTGTTGAGAAAATAAAAAGGTTAGGCCTACATGGAATATTTTTTGTATTTTTTTAAATAGGTCATATGGGGTTAATTTTAGGGTTGTTTCTATTTACCCCGCTTATTCCTAAAGGTTTTGAGTTTTTTTTGTTGTAAAAAACAGCAAAAATGAGACGATTTTATTTTAGACCCTCCCCCCCCCCCCCCCCCCCCCCCCCCCCCCCCCCCCCCCCCCCCCCCAACAACCAAGAAGTTCCTACAAGAGAAGTGTAACCAGTAGCAGCACTCACCATCTCTCTTCAATGATTCTATCTTGGCTTTCGACTTTTCACGCCTTTGCTGTGCACGGCTGCTTCGTTTCTTTATGGTGTATGCTTTACTATCTTCTCCAAAAATCAAATCTTTTTGTTCCACTGTAATATCACCATCACTTCTTATTAGATACAAATAAACACCCCCAGGAGTTCGGCGACGGGCTCCATTTAATATCATCATACCTCCATCTCCTTCAATTTCCTTGGTTTTAATGAATAAATCAATAGCTTTTTGGGCACCAAGAGTTTGTATAGCTTTCAGTATGAGGGATTCTTTTTCTTCATACAGATGATTTGCAATGTTTGCAGCAATATCTTCAGGTGTGTCAACTGCTGTAACCGTCAAATCGAAAATCATACGTGAGGGGCCTTTAGGATCTTCATCTGGACTACATACACGAGGACCAAGCCGATGTTTAACATTCCCACGGTCTTTATAGCGGCGCTTATTGCTTATCCGAGGACCGTTGTCATGTCCCTCATCATCTTCAAACTGTGTTAAAGAAAGATAGTTGTACGACTCTACATTGCGTGACTTGTCGTATGCAGTGCTCTTGTCTACATCACATTTTAAAAGCTCCTCATTAAGGGCAGCTTCCTGCAGATCGTGACTCCAAATGCTATATTTATGTGGAACACTGCTTTTGGATGGCTTGACTACATTAAGACGCATTCTCGGGGCTTTGGGTTTTTTCGGTCCATCGCTGTCATCACTGTCGGAGGATTCTTGTTCCTCAGAGTCACTGTCGTAGGCAGCAATGCTAGTAGCAGCAGAGTTAGCTCCAGGTCTAGAGCCCATTGGGCTTGATTCAACTAATTTAGATAATGCTGATGTAGGTCTTGGAAGAGGATTATACTCAACATCAGACAGTTCCCCATCCTCCAGCTCATCAATTATTTCATCCATAGTTGAGACAACTAGCGTAGCTAGGCTAGAGCTCGGCCTAGGGTAGGCCTAGGCCCAAGCGCTTTAGTTGGTAGGCCCCTAGGCCTAGCTACAATAGGATTTTTAAGGCTTCACCATAGGCCTAGCTAGGGCCTAGGCCTTATCCTAAAGCTAAGCTTATTATTTTGAAGGCCTGCTAGAGATGGAAAGGCGTAGGTAGGCTAGGCCCTAGCATTGGATATTAAATACAAAAAGGGCCTAGGGCCCTTGGCTACCTAGGTAGGGCCTAGGCTAGTTTAGACAAGTTTTCTAAAGTGAGGTTAGAACTAGAACTCCTAGCCCTAGCCCTATTTCAGTTTTCGTTTCGTACGTAGGGCATAGGCCTGGTCGAACCCTTAGCCACTTTATAACAAAAATCAAATCTATATTTTATTGTTTCTACTTACTATTAGCACTAACTTTAAATAGACCTAAGACAAAGTAGAGTTCAATTATAGCATCAAATCCATCAAAATGCTCATACAAAACCAAGACCTAACCACTGTATACAACATAATCAAGCGAGAGCACGCACGCCAACGTTGACAGTTTACACACAACATACATTAGGTAGGCCACCATTTTTGGTCATATTATTATTATATTTTATCACATGATCACATAAATCAACATTGAAAAAGTAATGAATGAGGTAGGCTCTACAGTGGCAGTATTTTAACGAAATAATGATGAAATTGCAATGTCAAGAGTTGTTTTTGTTTTGTTGGTAATTATGTTCCCATGAGGTCTGTTGTTGTTGTTGTATTCTCCTCCTACTGTTGACACCGGGGTAGCCAGAGGCGATTCAAAGGAAAAAGTCCACTTCGCAAACATCAGCTAGTATGAAGGGTAGTATTTTACTCCCCGAAAATAGAGGCGAGCTCTGGCAATCGTCGTCGGGGACCTTGCCACCTTCCCTTGACGACCCCTCGACGACGATGACGACAATGACACCACGAACGATGACGAAGACAATGACGACCGCGACGTGAGAACTCCCTTTCCTCCCCTTACCCGTGGCTGGTTCTGACCACTGACCAGCATCGTTGCCATGGTAACGTTACTTTTGTTAAAATGTAATTTCTATCTACACTACTTATCGGATCAAAATAAAATTAACATATTCGTGACCGGACGGACATTCTAAATGATTTGGCTATCTCAGATTTTGTCGCCGTTTAGTTTTAAAAAAAAACTTTAGATTAACTTTAATGTAACTTTATAACTTTTTGAACGATTTTGCCACAAAACTCATGGCATTCAATCGGGAACGAAGCTTGCGTATGGTCAAAATTTCAACTCGATCCGAGCCTCCGTTCGACCGCTATCATGAGCCAAAAAAGCTGCTCGACTTTCCGTTGCCATGGTAACTTGTTAAACGAGGGAGCGGTCGAGCGACCGAGTGTCTCCATTCAACTCGAACGGTTCTCATTCTGTGATTCTGTCTGTCTATCTGTCTGTACGTCGAAAATCAGCCGAACCGCTGAACAGATTGGGCTGAAATTTTAAACAGACATCCGGTACGAAATTATTGAGAACTGCTAACAAAATCAACTAGATCCATTGCGATTTAATCCTACAATAAATAAAAATGTGATTTTTTAAATATCGATAGCATTTGTTTAGTAGCAGCTATCGGGACCACATCTACGTGGCTTGCATGGCCTATTGGTAAGCATTTAGCCTACCACACGGAGGGTTGAGGTTCGATACCCGTTAGCTCGAACTTTTTTTATATTTTTTTTCACCCACATATTATTTTTGAGGGGTGTTAAATGGGAAATAAAACTTAGGTGATTTTGTTTTATCTTGGAAATTTGTTAATGTTTCACGCTAATACGTTTTGAACAAGTTCGCATTTCAAATGTTCAATTTAAATATCTAGGGAAACGCCAAAGTCGTTGTTAAACGAGTGAGTGAGCCATGTGTTGAGTACCCGGTATCATTCCTCAACCTGGGCTAGATCCTTAGGTATAGGGGAGGAAAGGGGATGTTTCCGGGTAGGGCCTACTCAACACTTGGCTCACTCACTCACTCGTTTAACAACGACTTTGGCGTTTCCCTAGTTATAATGTAATTTCCATCTACACTACTTATCGGATCAAAATAAAATTAACATATTCGTGACCGGACGGACATTCTAAATGATTTGGCCACCTCAGATTTTGTCGCCCCGTTTAGTTTGAAAAAAAAACTTTCGATTAACTTTAATGTAATTTTTTTAACTTTTTGAACAATTTTGCCACAAAACTATACAGCAACCAGCATAGGTGGTATGTACATGTGTGCAAAATTTCAGGTCGATCAGAGAAACGGTGCGACCTGTACCGAAGCAGTAACAGAAAAAAAAAAAAAACAGACATTCGAGCCATAAGAGTCAAGTGGAGACGCTCGCTACGCTCCCTCAAATAGACCAGAACCCAGGTAGGAAAACCCTCCCCCCACCTGCGGAGAAATGGAAACCAATATACTAGGAAAACGCTCAGTTGGACGCGTTGTTGAGCGAGCACCGGTACGTGCAACATGACCCGAGTAGGCCTACGACATTCCCATAAGGCCCACCACACAGTGTAGGCCTAACTGGATATTGACATTGTAGGGCCAGCGATTCTGACCAAACGGGTGGGGCTACAACGTTCATATTTTACATGGACATTAAGGTAATAGTGATGTAATTCCCTTTGAAAGAAAAAGTACAAAAAAATTGCTGGAAGGCTTCCAAATAAAGGTTTTAAAATAAGCCTTAGCCTATACATGCATACAATCAACAAGTAACTATAGTTACGTGACAATAATCGCCTTCATTGTTCACAAAAAGAAAGTCTTTGGACCACTATATTTTTTCATTCTTTTGTATGGTAATACCGTAGTAATTAAATCGACTTTGATAAAATTATTATATTTTAACAAATAATTTTGCAATGGAACTTGAAAAAGTAATGAGATCCCACACATAACAAAAACTTGTAAAAATACAGCCAAACCTTACACACTCAAAAGAAATGAGATCTAAAAAAAAGGCCAAGCTCATCTACCCTTCCACATTTGCACGTACAGTGTCCCGTAACAACATCCTTGAAAAGCTTGGCAAAATAGAATTTGCATGACCATTACGTTAAAATTAATTAGAAAAAAAGAATTTGGATGAACTATTACGTTTAAATTAATAGTTGCAAATTCTATTTTGCCACGCTTTTCAACAATGCTGTTACGGGACACTGTACGTTTCTGAATTAAGAATGCGCAAATGTGGAAGGGTAGATGAGCTTGGCCCTTTTTTTAAGATCTCATTTCTTTTGAGTGTGTAAGGTTTGGCTGTATTTTTACAAGTTTTTGTTATGTGTGGGATGAAATTTCACCTTCGAAATCTCTGAACTTAGAACTGCCACGTTTTTGAGCGCAATCGAAAAATTATTTCTCATTAAAATCGCAATTTTACGATTATTTTCGATTTTTAAAAATTTCTTCGACTTATAACACCTACATGCTTTAACCGATTTTAATGATTTTTTCACAGAACCATAATTTAATGAATTAAGATATTCGTGTGAAATTTGAGCGCAATCGAAAAATTATTTCTTATGAAAATCGAAATTTTACGGGTTTTTTCTTTTTTAAAACAATTCTTTGACTTATAACACCTACGCTTCATCCGATTGTAATGATTTTTTCACAGAACCTTAATTTTATGAATTAATTAATATATTCGTGTGAAATTTGAGCGCAATCGAATAATTATTTCATGAAAATCGCAATTTAACGATTTTTTTCTTTTTTAAATTACGATTAATCTAGGTGCCCGTTAGGGCGCCGCAGCCAAGCCGCGGTGCGCTACACACTCAAGCACCTTATACACCAAGCAGAGTTGGGGTGATTTCGAGGTGTTACCCAGCCGTCATGTAACGTGATGTGAACTTGAAAACTATCACAATCGAGGGGATTTCGGTACCTGACAACACATGCCAAATTTTATTGGGGTACGACCATTCCTTCTTGGTGAAAAAATGTCTTCAAACATGCTCAAAATCACTTTAAGGATGTTAGCTACTGCTAGCTACTGCTAGCTACTGCTAACATCTAATACGTCGGCCCGCGATTCTGACCAGACGGGTGGGGCTACAATGTTCATATTTTACATGGACATTAAGGTTATAGAATGATAGTCTCTTTTGAAAAAAAAAGTTGAAAAAGTTTGTTGGAAGGCTTCCAAATAAAGGTTTTAAAATAAGCCTTAAACACTTGGCATATAATCAACAAGTAACCATAGTTACTTGACACTTGTTGACGGTTATAAGCAGAGTTAGGCGGGAAAGTGCGATACGTAAACAAATGGCGGACATTTAAAAATTTTCTTCTTTGTGTGGAACGAGAAAAGGTGTCATTATAATATACTCTCATAAAACAAATCAGAAACCGTCCCTGGCCTAGGCCCAGATGTAGAAAATTATTTATAATACAACAGTGTAGGTCTAAAGTTCCATTTGGCTATAGGACTAGTAAAATTCATACTTACATTACATGTTTGACAAGCCTAGCCAACCCTATGCCAGCACAACATTGTTTGATATGAACTTGCTCAACTGTTTGTTTACATAATTGCAACAATCAAATCATTTCATACAACTTGTCTTTCGATTGGCCCGCGTTTATGAAGGCACTGCCATCTAGAATAAATATAGAACTTTTTCGAGCTCTTTGCTATACTCAAATCTTTTTAAAGTGTTTGGATTTCGTGATACTCTTTCAACCATAGGGGTTTAATATCAATGCTTTCAACTCACCAACCCATGACGTTTTCCACGATACCGTTCAAGAATACCAATTCCTTCGAAAACGAAAACGACTTCGTTTTCAAATTGCGTTTTCAACTCATCTCCCACGAACTCAAGAATTGGGGTCCAGTCCTTATACCATCGTTATACCATGGTTATACCACCTATACCCAGGATGTACATGAATCCGGGTCTAGATATTTTACATCCTATATTGTTACTGCTAATACCATAGAATTTAAATCAACTTTGATAAAAATATTATATTTTAGCAAATAATTTTGTAATGGAACTTGAAAAAGTAATGAGATCACACACATAACAAAAACTTGTAGAAATACAGCCAAACCTTACACACTCAAAAGGAATGAGATCTAAAAAAAGGGCCAAGCTCATCTACCCTTCCACATAAACGTACAGTGTCCCATAACAGCATCCTCGAAAAGCTTGGCAAAATAGAATTTGCATGTTTACGTTTAAATTAATTACAAAAAAAGAACTTTGATAAACTATTACGTTAAATTAATAATCGCAAATTCTATTTTGAAAAGCTTTTCGAGGATGCTGTTATGGGACACTGTACGTTTATGTGGAAGGGTAGATGAGCTTGGCCCTTTTTTTAGATCTCATTCCTTTTGAGTGTGTAAGGTTTGGCTGTATTTCTACAAGTTTTTGTTATGTGTGTGATTAAAAATATTAAAAATTAAAGTTTATTTTTCATTTAATGGTGATGATTTTTTCACAGAACAACAGAAAATCCGCATAACACATGGCAGCTCAATGCACCAATTACGCTCATCCAACAACGCGGCGGGACTTAAGCGTTTTCCTAGTTAATAAATATATTCGTGTATAATTTGAGCTTAATTAAAAAAATATTTTTCATGAAAATCGCAATTGTACGATTTATTTTTATTTTTTAAATTTCTTCGATTCATAACACCTACATGCTTTATCCGATTATAATGATTTTTTCACAAAACGTTAATTTTATGAATCGATATATTCGTGTGAAATTTGACCACAATCAAAAAATTATTTCTCATGATAATCGCAATTTTTAAAGATTTTTTTCCGATTTTTTAAATTTCTTTGACTTAATACACCTACATGATTTATCTGATTGTAATGTTTTTTTCACAGAACCTTAATTTTATATATTAATATATTCGTATGAAATTTGAACGTAATCGAAAAATCATTTCTCATAAAATCGCAATTTTACGCTTTTTTCGTTTAAAAAAAATTACGCTCATCCAACAACGCGCCTGAAAAAGCGTTTGCGAAGCTTCCTAGTGTACATATAATATCCTTACCTTCATGATAAGGATATATTGCGATCTATGGGGATGTGTTTGATGGTCGTGTAATCACCAGTAGTCTGGTCCATCTTCGTCCTCATCTTCACTCTCAACAACGTCTCTGCCTCTTTGAATCTCGATGTCGTCGGGATCATACATTGATGCATTGTCTTGTGTTTCCAAAATATTAACTATGTAACTCATTTGGGAGCACGTTGCCTTCGGTCCACGTGTAGAGAAGTCTATCCGGGGTTACCGACCAGCCCTGACCGTGGGGTTCAGGTATGTCGGGCACTGCGTTTGTTGATGTAAGTGTACGCCATATCATTGCCTGATAATTTGCACGCAGGATATGCAAACCGTCAGCGCCCCTAGGCTATAATATTTTAAGCGCCCCCTGTATTGGCCCTACTACCTACCTACCTACCTACCTACCTACCTACCTACCTACCTACCTACCTACCTACCTACCTACCTTCACAAAAAAATAAAAATGCTGAATATTTTGGAACTTACTGCATTGGTGACTACTACAATGGCTTCCTGCGTGCTTTCTATTTTGAGCACCAATCAACTTTTTTTATGTTCCATGTTGTTTCACTGTTGTCACTCACTCCGTTTGCATATAAGAGTTATAATATTCAAACATAAAATCACAATAAACACTTAATCACTTTAATTAGTACGGTACTGTAAAGGTTTAAACACAATACAATTAATATATTAGAACAAATTAATTTGTGTGCAGCGAGCGTTAACCCGAAAGTGAAAAAAAGAACTTAGCACTCGCGCCGTTTACGAATAACCATTTTAATTGGATGAGCGAAGCGAAGACTTCAATTTCACTGACCCCCAAAAAATTTAGCTCGGGTGTTTTTTTTTGTTTGTTTTTTTTGTTTTTCTGTCTGTTTGTTAACTCTCTACCAGGCAAACGGCTTATCCGATCTTGATGAAAATTGGAGCGGACCTTCGAAATCTCTGAACTTAAGGTGTATTGTTTTTGGGTACAATTGAAGAAATATTTCTCATGAATATCGTACTTTTACGATTTTTTTCGATTTTTAGTGCGATATTTTCGTGACATTTGGGCCGATTCTGACCAAACGGGTGGGGCTACAACGTTCATATTTCACATGGACATTAAGGTAATGGTGATGTATTGCTTTTTGAAAGAAAAAATTGAAAAAGTTAGCCCGAATCCATAGAATAAAGGTTTTAATGTGAGTTTTTTACGGTTTAGTGCGATATTTTCGTGCCATTTGGGCCGATTATGACCAAACGGGTGGGGCTACAACGTTCATATTATACATGGACATTAAGATTATGGTGATGTAGTACCTTTTAAAAGAAAAAGTTGAAAAAGTTAGCCAGAATCCATAGAAATAAAGCTTTTAATAAAAGTTTTTTACGGTAAATAATAACAGTTGACAAGTAACAATAGAAACTTGACAACAATCACCTACAATACATAGGCAGCAAAGCAAAGCACTTGTAAAAGTAAAGATATCCCACGCAAACTAAAAACTTAAAAAAGCTCATCCATCAACGCGACGGGACGCTCAGAACTGACACAACTGTTTGGCCGAAAGTGTTAATACGAACTGAGTGATGTCTTGGCTTGGCCCTTGAGCTTGACTGCTTGAGCTATGTCCTCTTTTTCCCCCAAAATCAACTAGTTTTTTAGTTAAGACTACACACACATAACAAAAACTTGTAGAAATACAGCCAAACCTTACACACTCAAAAGAAATGAAATCTAAAAAAAGGGCCAAGCTCATCTACCCTTCCACATTTGCGCATTCTTAATTCATAAACGTACAGTGTCCCATAACAGCATCCTCGAAAAGCTTGGCAAAATAGAATTTGCGATTATTAATTGGATGAGCGTAGCGAGCGTAGCGAGCGAAGCGAAGATTCCATTTCACTACACTGGAGAAAAAAATCCGGAATGTTTTTTTTTTTTTTTTTCTTTCTTTTTTTTTTTGTATTTTTGTCTGTTTGTCCACACGATTCCGGCTAAACCGATACTCCGATTGCGATGAAATTTTATGGAGGCCTTCGAAATCTCTGAACTTAGAACTGCCACGTTTTTGAGCGCAATCGGAAAATTTTTTCTCATGAAAATCGCAATTTTACGATTTTTTTCAATTTTTAAAAAAATTTCTTGACTTATAACACCTACATGCTTTATCCGATTTTAATGATTTTTGCACAGCACCTTTATTTTATGAATTAAGATATTTTTGTGAAATTTGAGCGCAATTGAAAAAATATTTATCATAAAAATCAAAATTTTATGTTTTTTTTCGTTTTTTTTACAATTCTTTGACTTATAACACCTACATGTTTTATCCGATTGTAATGATTTTTTCGCAGAACCTTTATTTTATATATTAATATATTAGTGTAAAATTTGCGCGCAATCGAGAAATTATTTCTTAAAAATATTGCAATTTTACGATTATTTAAAAAAAAAAAAAAAAAAAAAAGTTAATTTTTACTTTAATTTAATTTAATTTAAAAAAAATTTCAACTTAGTAATGATTTTGCCACAGAACAACAGAAAATTCGCATAACACATGGCAGCTCAATGCACCAATTACGCTCATCCAACAACGCGGCGGGACTTAAGCGTTTCCCTAGTTTAAACGTAATAGTTCATCCAAGTTCCTTTTTCTAATTAATTTAAACGTAATAACATGCAAATTTTATTTTGCCAAGCTTTTCGAGGATGCTGTTATGGGACACTGTACGTTTATGAATTAAGAATGCGCAAATGTGGAAGGGTAGATAAACTTGGCCCTTTTTTGGATGAGCGCAGCGAGCGTAGCGAGCGAAGCGAAGATTCCATTCTACTACACTGGAGAAAAAAATCCGGAATGTTTTTTTTTTTTTTTTGTATTTTTGTCTGTTTGTCCGCACGATTCCGGCTAAACCGATATTCCGATTGAGATGAAATTTTATGGAGGCCTTCGAAATCTCTGAACTTAGAACTGCCACGTTTTTGAGCGCAATCGAAAAATTATTTCTCATGAAAATCGTAATTTTACGATTTTTAAAAATTTCTTTGACTTATAACACCTACATGCTTTATCCGATTTTAATGATTTTTGCACAGAACCTTTATTTTATGAATTAAGATATTCTTGTGAAATTTGAGCGCAATTGAAAAAATATTTATCATAAAAATCGAAATTTTACGGGTTTTTTCTTTTTTTAAACAATTCTTTGACTTATAACACCTACATACTTTATCCGATTGTAATGATTTTTTCGCAGAACCTTAATTTTATGAATTTATATATTAGTGTTAAATTTGAGCGCAATCAAGAAATTTTTTCTTATAAAAATCGCAATTTTACGATTTTTTTTAACAATTACGATTATAATTAAATTTTTAAAAAATTCAACTTAGTAATGATTTTTCCACAGAACAACAGAAAATTCACATAACACATGGCAGCTCAATGCACCAATTACGCTCATCCAACAACGCGGCGGGACTTAAGCGTTTTCCTAGTTTAGATCATATTTATTTTGAGTGTGTCAGGTTTGGCTGTATTTTTACAAGTTTTTTATTATGTGTGGGATCTCATTACTTTTTCAAGTTACATTGCAAAATTATTTGTTAAAATATAATAATTTTATCAAAGTTGATTTAATTTCTATGGTATTAGCAATAATGTGTGTGATGTAAAATATCTAGACCCGGATTCATGTACATCCTGGGTTTAAGTCTAGGCAACTCACGGCCAATTAAAACTTTCCCATGCTACAACAAGCGCACAACTAATGTTATTGTACACCTTTCACTGCATCCACAGCCATGTAAATCAACAAATTATCAAAAGAACATTGAAAATTTGCACAGTTTTTGTTTTCGTTTTTATATAGTGACAGGAGTTTTGCGTGAGATAATTGGAAGAAAAGAATAGGTTTATTATTTCCGTACATTTTGTATAGCCTATAGGTGGACAATCATACTATTGTTTATCTGCATTAGGCTTTTAGTAATCAAAACTAGTTATTTGTGCGGGAAGTGTGTCAGAACAAGGTTGTGCTGGCCTAGGGTTGGCTAGGCTTGTCAAACATGTAATGTAAGTATTAATTTTATCTAGTCCCAGGGTGCGAATTAACGACTTTGCAGAGGGGGGGATGGCTTAGAATAGAATTTTCGTTGGCAAACCGGGGTCTGGGGCGAAGCCCCAGCCGCCAGAAACAATTTTTGGGGTATTATTGCTCTCAAGATGGCCTTAGAAGCGATCTGAGGAAAAATTTGGGGGTATTATTGCCCTCAAGATGGTATTAGAAGCGATCTGCTGAGGTATTATTTTGAAAGTATATGTGTAAATTGACGTATTATTTATAAAGTCACTTGATATGTTATGAGATGAGATGGGAATTCAGAGGTGGGGATTTAGCCATCCCCGGCAGGGATACCTTTCAGTAAAACAGAGCCAGGGTGACATTACCAGATGGGGGGAAATCTTCCCTATCCCCCCCCCCGTCAATTCGCACCCTGTCTAGTCCTAGCCTAATGGAACTTTAGACCTACACTGTTGTATTATAAATAATTTTCTACATCTGGGCCTAGGCCAGGGATGGTTTCTGATTTGTTTTATGAGAGTATAATGACAACTTTTCTCGTTTCACACATAGAAGCAAAATTTAAAATGTCCGCCATTTGTTTACGTATCACACTTTCCCGCCTAACTCTGCTTATACCGTTTTTTTTTTTTTGGATATTGCTTAACGTCTCATATTTATGCAACTTGGCTAATCGAGACGAAGGGAGGGACATAAGGGATGACGTGGGGGGACAAGGGGTGGACAGGCCTGTGCTGGTCAGAACCAGCCACAAGCGTATTGGGGAGGGCAGGGGTTCTCCCACGTCGTGGTCGTCTCCGTCTGTGTCATCATCCGTCCGTGTTGTCTTTGTCGTCGCCGTCGGGGAGGTAGTCAAAGGGAAGGGGTTCCCCGACGACGACCCAGAGCTCGCCATTAGTTTCATAGAGTCAAACTCCCTCATTCACGGGCCAAACCGCGAGAAGGTGTCGAGTTGGAATTTGGAGGCCCTGCTTATACCGTCAACAAGACTGTGTCAAGTAACTATAGTTACTTGTTGATTGTATGCCTAGTATATAAGGCTTATTTTAAAACCTTTATTTGGAAGCCTTCCAGCAAACTTTTTCAACTTTTCCTTTAGCGTTTTCCTAGTAGTATTTTTAAGTAACGTGGACTGATATTGATTTTATGTTTCACAATACCAATAAAAAACTAGAAATTGGCCTAGGTATATGGTATTAGTAGTTAGTATAAGACAAAACTAGGAAAAACGCTTAAGTCCCGTCGCGTTGTTGAGCGAGCACCGGTACGTGCAACACGACCCGAGTACGACATTCCCAAAAATGTTAAATACCAATAAGTCTTTAAGGTCTTGACCGATTTAGCTGAAAATTTGTAAAATAGGAGAGAGAGAATTTTGTACTTATTGACCCTGCAAAATTTCGTAACGATCAGAACATTTTTATTTTTTCTTCATAATGAGAACTTTAAAAAGTCAATGGTCAAGTAATGTTTTTAATTATTTTGAGTTTTAACATTTTTACTTTTTTTTTTACCACGAAAATGGTTGGCTTAGCGCTCGTCAACAGGCAAAATGATCTTACTTCTTTTCAATGCGAAACTATAGGGAGGGAGAATGAAAAGATTGGCTCAAATTCTATAACTCACAACATTCACAGCCAAAGACTTTTGAAGAAGAGCTTGGCTGCCATTTTTTTTTTTTTACAAATTTTTGTATTTGGGGGGGATATCACATCTTTTTGTTGTTTGATTCATATCAAGGCGTGAAATACTTGTAAATGAAAATTCAAAGAAAAGAAATTTCAAAATGTAATTTTCCATCAAAATTGCTCGGATATACGGCTTAGACGGAGTTTGATTCACTTTCTAAATTTTTCTAAGAATTAAATTGGTGGCTGCAAAGCTCAGTTGGTGAGAGCATGTAGCCCGGACGGCTAAGGTCATGCCTAATTTCATGCTGATACACTCATTAGGTGCCTTCATGGTGAATGCTGGAAATCAAGGTAAAAATAATATAAAGTATAAACTACTAGGGATGGGGGTTGAAAAATGTGGTTTAGGAAATGAGAATAGGCCGATTGGGTTAAAAAACACATTAAAACATAATTTTAATAATTAATTTGAATAAAAATTCAATTTTGGGTTAGGGCTATGAATTATTCAAATTTTAGGGGATGATTTAGGGGGTGTTGGGGGTGGAATATCGCTTGCCTCTCGGCTGATTATTTTTCATATTATTTGTACCATCATGCCAAATTTCATGCTGATAACTCATTAGGTGCCTTCATTGTGAATGCTGGAAATCAAGGTATAATATAAACTACTAGGAAAACGCTAAAGTCCCGTCGCGTTGTTGAGCGAGCACCGGTACGTGCAACACGACCCGAGTACGACATTCCCATAATGTTACATACCAATAAGTCTTTAAGTTCTTGACCGATTTAGCTGAAAATTTGTAAAATAGGAGAGAATGGATAAAATCCACCGCCATCTAGAGGACCTTGACATCATTTCTTTGGGAAAACTATTTTAACTCTTTTATAACAAATAATACACTGCTTCCTCGATAGTATTTTGATTACTTCTAGGTGGCAGTGCATAGTGAGACTTTTCGTTGCCATGGTAACGTTACTTTTGTTAAAATGTAATTTCTATCTACACTACTTAAGGTCTTGACCAATTTAGCTGAAAATTTGTAAAATAGGAGAGAATGTTGTACTTATTGACCCTGCAAAATTTCATAACGATCGGAACATTTTTATTTTTTATAACCAACGATCGGATTTTGTTCAAAAACTATACAGCAACCCGCCTAGGTGGTATGTACATGTGTGCAAAATTTCAGGTCGATCAGAGAAACGGTGCGACCTGTACCGAAGCAGTAACAGAAAAAAAAAAAAAAACAGACATTCGAGCCATAAGAGTCAAGTGGAGACGCTCGCTACGCTCGCTCAAAAAATGTGGTTTAGGAAATGAGAATAGGCCGATTGGGTTAAAACACATTAAAACATAACTAGGAAAACGCTAAAGTCCCGTCGCGTTGTTGAGCGAGCACCGGTACGTGCAACACGACCCGAGTACGACATTCCCATAATGTTACATACCAATAAGTCTTAAGGTCTTGACCGATTTAGCTGAAAATTTGTAAAATAGGAGAGAATGGATAAAATCCACCGCCATCTAGAGGACCTTGACATCATTTCTTTGGGAAAACTATTTTGGAACTTGATTACTTCTAGGTGGAAGTGCATAGTGACCAGAATTCTCGTGCGACTTTTCGTGGCCATGGTAACGTTACTTTTGTTAAAATGTTATTTCTATCTACACTACTTATCGGATCAAATAAAATTAACATATTAGTGACCGGACGGACATTCTAAATGGTTTGGCTACCTCAGATTTTGTCGCCGTTTAGTTTTAAAAAAAAACTTTAGATTAACTTTAATGTAACTTTATAACTTTTTGAAACGATTTTGCCACAAAACTCATGGCATTCAATCGGGAACGACAGCTTGCGTATGGTCAAAATTTCAACTCGATCCGAGCCTCCGTTCGACCGCTATCATGAGCCAAAAAAAGCTGCTCGACTTTCCGTTGCCATGGTAACTTGTTATAATGTAATTTCCATCTACACTACTTATCGGATCAAAATAAAATTAACATATTCGTGACCGAACGGACATTCTGAATGATTGTGCCACCTCAGATTTTGTCGCCCCGTTTAGTTTTAAAAAAAAACTTTCGATTAACTTTAATGTAACTTTTTAACTTTTTGATCAATTTTGCCACAAAACTATACAGCAACCCGCATAGGTGGTATGTAACATGTGTGCAAAATTCAGGTCGACCAGAGAAACGGTGCGACCTGTACCGAAGCAGTAACAGAAAAAAAATCAAACAAACAAAAAATACAAAAAAAAACAGACATTCGAGCCGTAAGAGTCAAGTGGAGACGCTCGCTACGCTCGCTCAATTATTTAAACTAGGAAAACGCTTAAGTCCCGCCGCGTTGTTGGATGAGCGTAATTGGTGGATTTTCTGTTGTTCTGTGAAAAAATCATTACTTAGTCGAAGATTTTTTTTAAATTAAATTAAATTAAATTAAAAATTAACTTAATTTTTTTAATAAATCGTAATTTTTACGTAACTTTAAAAAAAGAAAAAAATCGTAAAATTGCAATTTTCATAATAAATAATTATTCGATTGCGCTCAAATTTTACACGAGTATATTAATTCATGAAATTAAGGTTCTATAAAAAAATCATTACAATAGGATAAAGCATGTAGGTGTTATATGTCAAAGAATTGTTTTAAAAAAGAAAAACCCGAAAAATTTCGATTTTCATGAGAAATATTTTTTGATTACGCTCAAATTTCACACGAATATCTTAAATTCATAAAATTAAGGTTCTGTTAAAAAATCATTACAATCGGATATAGCATGTAAGTGTATAAGTCGAAGAATTTTTTAAAAAATCGAAAAAAATCGTAAAATTGCGTTTTTATGAGAAAAATTTCTCGATTGCGCTCAAAAACGTGGCAGTTCTAAGTTCAGAGATTTCGAAGGCCTCCATAAAATTTCATCGCAATCGAAGTATCGGTTTAGCCGGAATCGTGTTAACAAACACACAAAAATACAAAAAAAAAAAAAAACATTCCGGATTTTTTCTCCAGTGTAGTGAAATGGAATCTTCGCTTCGCCCGCTACGCTCATCCAATAACTGATTTGAATAAAAATTCAATTTTGGGTTAGAGCTATGAATTATTCCAATTTTAGGGGATGATTTAGGGCAGTGGTTCTCAAACTTTTTTGGTTAAGTACCCCTAAAAGTATAGTCAAAAATATAACGTACCCCCTCGGCTTATGCTCTTTTTTAAAATAATTTTGTAAGTTGTCACCTATATTAATGCAAAGCGACCTTACCTCATTTTAATGTGAAACGTGGCCCTGCTTTCCTGACATCAGTAGACTTATTCTGGGATTGAGGGTGCTGATGGCCATTATTAAGTCGTTTTCGGGGTTGAGCCTGTTTCGGTTTTTCGTTTTCAACACGGTCAACATGGAGAATGCCAGTTCAAATAGATATGTTGATGGAAACGGCAGGAGGGCTAACAACGCTGTAGCACTTCACACTTCACACGAGATATTCTTTTCTTACTCCATGCCAAAACTCAGCAGCACTACTCTTACTGAATTTTGTTTTTAATGGTTGTCCGTTGAAACCTCAAACAGTTGTTCCTTCTGATTTCCAGATACACTCGCGGTGGTAATTGCCTCGTCCGAGAATGGATTCATGACCCATTTATTCGTAGAGTTGTTATTTTGAATTTCTGGGAAGTAACGCAAAAATTCTGCTTCAATTTTCTCAATATGATTCCGAAACATTGTGGTAATTTTACTTGTGAGAACAATTTCGTTTTCATCGCAGAATTCACAAAGCTGTGAAAATGCGGCAACAGATCCTGCAGAAATGCGTTCTTTCCTAAATTTTAACTTTTTATGGAATGCACAAACCTTCTCTAATAATTTGAACACATTTGAATCATTGCCTTGTAGACTGTAGATTTAGTTCATTTACTTGTTGAAAAAATCAGCCAGATATTCCAGTGTACACAGCCACTCTGCGTCTTCAAAATATTCGCAAAGTTCGGATTCGCGTTCTTTCAGGAACGTGCATATTTCGATTCTCAGTTCGAAGACTCGATTCAATGACTTGCCACGCGACAACCAGCGAACGTCTGTATGCAGTAGTCATGTACATGCTGAGCACCCATATCGCGGGACAACAATTTAAATAATCGAGAATTAGGCCTAAGTGCACGAGCTTTGATAAAGTTCACAGTTTTTACTGCTGTTCATAAAGTGTCATTTAGTTCGGGACACAGTTTTTTAATAGTAATTGAATAAATATGATTCTAAGTTATTTTCGCGATAACTGGGTCATGAAAACTTCATGTTTAAAATTGTTTCTGCATCTCGGCTAGGCTTCGCGTACCCCTGGGTACGCGTACCCCACTTTGAGAACCGCTGATTTAGGGGGTGTTGGGGGTGGAATATCGCTTGCCTCTCGTCGGATTATTAATTCTGATATTTTTATCTACCCCCATGCCAAATTTCGCGCATGGAGCCCATCTGTTAGATATTTATTAATGGGTTTGAATTTCAATGGTTTAAATGGTTTTGGTTTTGAAAGCAAAAGTGCATGAGTCTGAGGCACATCTAAGTGTGGTCCAAGTTTCATAGTTTTAAGATGTACCTTTTTCTCTGTAGGCCTTTCCTCTCTGTCAGAAAACCCACATCCAGCCACCGACCCACCCACCCACCCAGCTACCCCAGAATTTTTTAGACCAAGGGTGAGGCATTTTTTTAACACAGAACGGGTACCGGATCGGGCTGATTTTTTTTTTTGAAGGTCATGGACCACATATCAAGTCAAATCCCGAATTTCAAGATTGAAAATTTTTCGGGGACGGCGTGGTTGCAGATAGCTGAAAACCCCCCAACTCGGGTAGGAGTAAACAGAGTCGAGTTAGTCATCGCATTCTAGCAGTCGCGTGCGCTTGGCTGGGGAGCGAACGACCGCCCGCCCTAAATAAAGTTTTATCCAGGGGGGGGGGGGGGGGGCAAAGTCAAAATTTTTGTTCTGGGAAATACAAGGGTTAAGCCTCAACCAACACAACGAGGGAATCGAGAGGCACAGTGGTGAGGGTTTATGGGGGGGGGGGGGGGGGGGGGGGGGGAGGGGTAAGTCGAATTATAAATATCTGAACCATGATTATTCAGTGAAATTTTTAACATTTTCGGTACGAATCCGAATTTTGAAGACTGTTTTAAAATGGACGCCGCAATGACATGTTGGGGGGGATTTTAGAATATCCTAAAGCCATTTCATTTTTTGGGGCTATTCCAATGGCGTCAGAGGGGCCCCCCTAATACTAAATTAGTTAGTTTCTTTTAAAATGGTTGGGTAATTTTGGAAAATCCAAAAAACATTGTTTATTTTTAATAGCTCGGGTAATTTCGTCCGACGGGTCCATCTCGGGCTCTATAGACCGTTTCGGTCGGGCGCAGCAGGGGTTATTAAAGGGATTTATTTTCAAGTCAAAACAGTAATCCTGCATTCCTTCACTCTTATTGGGGTCAATTTTTAAAATTTAAATTTATATTTTACCCTTCCGATGACGTCAGAGGGCCCCGGTCCCAAGGCTACGGCCCGAAACACCTTTATTTCAACGTGGCCAAAAACTTTTAATGAATTTCTCAAAATAGTTGGTCATTTTGGGGAAAAACATTTCTTTTTTTATATCTTCCACAATTACAGTCCGATCCGGTCCATCTCGGGCTCTACGGAACCGGAAAGGACGAGGTGCATATTTTGAAGTACCGGAAAAGCGTCCCGAGAAAACTTTTGTCCCAGATTTTGACGAAAAACGCAGTACTCGTCCGATCCCGTCCTTCTCGGGCTCTACGGAACCACGCGGGCGAGGCAAAGATTTAGACCTACCGGAAATGTGTCCCGGAAAAACCTTTGTCCAGGATTTGTACGAAAGGCGCAATATTTGTACGACCGGGTCCATCTCGGGCTCTACGAAACCGGGCGGACGAGGCGCATATTTTGACGTGCCGGAAAAGCGTCTCGGAAAAACTTATGTCCCGGATTTTTACAAAAGGAGCTCTTTTTGTCCCGATTTGGGGCCTCTTGGCTCTACGGGAACGCGCGGGACGAGGCTAAGACTTTGCTGTACCGAAAGTTTTCCCCAAAAGGAGGCCTTGAGTAGCTCGGCATTTTTCGTCGGATCGGGTCATCTTCGGCTGTATGGAACCGGGCTTTTCAAGAAAAAATCGTTTTCCGGAAAGCTCGGGGAAATTTGTATCCCGGAATTTACAAAGGCTTAAAAGACCGATTTCGATTGTATTTTCAATACTTTGGGGGGGAGGGCAGGGTCCGGGGCGTACCCGGGGTTGGAAAAATTTTTTTT
>JAMZAV010011064.1:0-11675 GCA_024449915.1 Sweltsa coloradensis | reverse complement strand
CCCCCCCCCGGGCATTATAACATAGAACAAAATATCGAACATGCGCTGCGCATAGAAAGCATTATTTACTGTACCCACATTTAAAATATACCGTACACCATTAGTATAATATACTGAACACTATTCCAACACATCCAAAATAATTAAAAGACTATACGGATAGGCCCAAAAGCAAGCACACAATAACTATGATACTCGAGTAGATTTGCTGTTGAATCTATAGGGTGTTATTCCCACTCCGCTCAAGCATCCTCCGTGGCGTAACGGTTAGATGCGTGGCTTACAGATGGAGAGTCGCCCTGCTGGGACCGAGTTCGAGACACCAAACTTGAAATTTATAATTACTTGCAATTAATACATGTTGTGTTTCCACCTACAGGCAATCAAACTGGTGTCGAAAATAAGACAAAATAGCCATGTAACCGATATTATATAAACTTTTTATTTATTTTTACGTTTAGCCTACATATTTAGCACCTAGATCGCGCTACAGATACTACGGGAAACTAGCGGGAAGATCGCGGGACGTCCGTGCGGGATTATCGCGGGAAGATCGCGGGACGTCCCGTGCGGGAAAACTAGCGGGAAGATCGCGGGACGTCCCGTGCGGGACGTCCCGTACGGGACCGGTATCTGCCAGTAGGACACTTCTAGGCGGGACCCGTACGGGACGTCCCGCAAGGGTCCCGCCCGGGCAAGTGCGGGAAAAAGACTGCGGGAAGACTGCGGGAAGACTGCGGGAAAGCCCAAAAAATGTTTGTTGGGCAGTCCGTCCGTCCTAAGCCATAAGATGAGTAGGATATAAGTGTCTCAGATGGCCAGATTTCCAATCACACTTGCTATAATAGTCCAGTCCGTCCGTCCTAAGCCATAAGATGAGTAGAGATATAAGTGTCTCAGATGGCCAGATTTCCAATCACACTTGCTATAATAGTCCAGTCCAGTCCGTCCTAAGCCATAAGATGAGTAGGATATAAGTGTCTCAGATGGCCAGATTTCAATCACACTTGCTATAATAGTCCAGTCCGTCCGTCCTAAGAAATAAGATGAGTAGGATATAAGTGTCTCAGATGGCCAGATTCCAATCACACTTGCTATAATAGTCCAGTCCAGTCCGTCCTAAGCCATAAGATGAGTAGGATATAAGTGTCTCAGATGGCCAGATTTCCAATCACACTTGCTATAATAGTCCAGTCCAGTCCGTCCTAAGCCATAAGATGAGTAGGATATAAGTGTCTCAGATGGCCAGATTTCAAATCAACTTACTATAAAAGTCCAGTTTGTCCGTCCTAAGCCATAAGATGAGTAGGATATAAGTGTCTCAGATGGCCAGATTTCCAATCACACCTTGCTATAATAGTCCAGTCCAGTCCGTCCTAAGCCATAAGATGAGTAGGATATAAGTGTCTCAGATGGCCAGATTTCCAATCACACTTGCTATAATGTCCCGTCCGTCCGTCCTAAGCCATAAGATGAGTAGGATATAAGTGTCTCAGATGGCCAGATTTCCAATCACACTTGCTATAATAGTCCAGTCCAGTCCGTCCTAAGCCATAAGATGAGTAGGATATAAGTGTCTCAGATGGCCAGATTTCCAATCACACTTGCTATAATAGTCCAGTCCAGTCCGTCCTAAGCCATAAGATGAGTAGGATATAAGTGTCTCAGATGGCCAGATTTCCAATCACACTTGCTATAATAGTCCCGTCGATCCGTCCTAAGCCATAAGATGAGTAGGATATAAGTGGTCTCAGATGGCCAGATTCCAATCACACTTGCTATAATAGTCCAGTCCAGTCCGTCTAAGCCATAAGATGAGTAGGATATAAGTGTCTCAGATGGCCAGATTTCCAATCACACTTGCTATAATAGTCCAGTCCAGTCCGTCCTAAGCCATAAGATAAGTAGGATATAAGTGTCTCAGATGGCCATATTTCCAATCACACTTGCTATAATAGTCCAGTCCGTCCGTCCTAAGCCATAAGATGAGTAGGATATAAGTGTCTCAGATGGCCAGATTTCCAATCACACTTGCTATAATAGTCCAGTCCGTCCGTCCTTAGCCATAAGATGAGTAGATATAAGTGTCTCAGATGGCCAGATTTCCAATCACACTTGCTATAATAGTCCAGTCCGTCCGTCCTAAGCTATAAGATGAGTAGGATATAAGTGTCTCAGATGGCCAGATTTCCAATCACACTTGCTATAATAGTCCAGTCCAGTCCGTCCTAAGCATAAGATGAGTAGGATATAAGTGTCTCAGATGGCCAGATTTCCAATCACACTTGCTATAATAGTCCCGTCCAGTCCGTCCTAAGCCATAAGATGAGTAGGATATAAGTGTCTCAGATGGCCAGATTTCCAATCACACTTGCTATAATAGTCCAGTCCAGTCCGTCCTAAGCCATAAGATGAGTAGGATATAAGTGTCTCAGATGGCCAGATTTCCAACACTTGCTATAATAGTCCAGTCCAGTCCGTCCTAAGCCATAAGATGAGTAGGATATAAGTGTCTCAGATGGCCAGATTTCCAATCACACTTGCTATAATAGTCCAGTCCGTCCGTCCTAAGCCATAAGATGATTAGGATATAAGTGTCTCAGATGGCCAGATTCCAATCACACTTGCTATAATAGTCCAGTCCAGTCCGTCCTAAGCCATAAGATGAGTAGGATATAAGTGTCTCAGATGGCCAGATTTCCAATCACACTTGCTATAATAGTCCAGTCCAAGGTCCGTCTTAAGCCATAAGATGAGTAGGATATAAGTGTCTCAGATGGCCAGATTTCCAAAATACACACTTGCTATAATAGGTCCAACCCAGCCAAACATGAGACTCTGGGCCCGTGCGGGACAAACCAAGGGAAGTGCGGGGTAAATTGCGGGTTAGGGAAATGTCACGGGACAACCCGCACGGGTCCCGCGCGGACATGTTAGGGACATTTCTATCTGGGAGAGCTACGGGACAACCCGCACGGGTCCCGCGAGGGAAACTTAAGGACACCCCTTTAGGGAAAAACTACGGGACAACCCGCACGGGTCCCGCGAGGAAACTTAAGGGACCACCCCTTAGGAAAACTACGGGACACCCGCACGGGTCCCGCTAGGGAAACTAAAGGGATAACCCAAAATGTGGAGTAATTATATTAAAACAATACGTGTATAGATTTATGTTGAATACTTCCGTTGATTTATTCTTTTAGTTCTATTTCATTGCAAATCGTTTTTATAACTGAATATAGGTTAGGCCTATATAGACGTTAATTAAATAAATAAATATAATCAATTGATTTCAGACGAGTAAATGTATTAAATCTTAGTTAAGTTGTGAAGGTATGTTGTCTGGTGGGCCGGCCACTGGTGAAGCTCGCAACTTGAGTTAGGTGTCCTGTATCATTGCTGTGATCAGTTTTTGACTTAGCCTATACAATTCCTAATATTATATGTCTAATATATTAGAGTCAAGATCTTTTGTACTATATTATTATCAAGATTTGAAAACAAGAATGAAGATTCGCGTTCGGTCGTTTCGCGAAAGTTTGATTACTCCCTGATTTGCTGTTCCTGATTTTTGAAACCTCATATTCTTTTGAGTTGGATCGTCTAATAAATCTGTTTTTTATTTCTTTTGCGTTTTTCTTTTTTTAATGATTTTTTCCTTTCTTTCTTTCTTTTTATTAATTTCTACAAATTAAGTACAAATTAATCTTAAAAATATGTTGAAGAGAATCAGAGAGTGCATACGATAGCCTCATAGCAAATTATGCGTGATATCCCTTCGTTACAAACTAAATACACGTAAACCTAATTTTGTATAAACAAAATTAATTAATAAATAAACTAAATGTTGTAGAATCAAAATATGCTATAAACATAAAAAAAAAACATACATTTTAAATGAAAATTTTAACCCTAAAATAATTTTTTTATTGTCAGTTTTAAAAAATATTTTATTGATTTGTATTGTTTAAAACGCCTTACCACAAAGGCTATTCAATTTTGATTAGGGGGGATAATTGACGATAAAGGACGATCACAAAAAAATTCCCTTTATCGGGTTCAAACCCACGAAACTCGATGAGCGCCCTAATTGAAATGTGCCCCCCGCGGCCCGTCGGGGGGGAATAATTGATCGCATTCAAAGGGTTTAAAGATAAAAGAAAAAATTTATTGTTTTTGGGCCCTACCGTCGTCCAATCCCTTTATATCCCCAGCATAAATTTAATGATCGAGTTTTTTGGGGTTTAAACCCAAATAATCGAATTGGGATGGGCGTTTTAAAAAAAATTAAAATAGTATCATGTTTAAATAAACACCAAAACCTTTAAATATCACAATGTTACACTGAAAATTTTGTTTTCCCGCAATCCACGCAACCCGTGCCCCCTTTCAAAAGCCTCTAACGCGCCATAGACGTATGGGTTCTGTACGAGGGATAAGGGGTTTCTGACCCCGGGAAAAGGGCTTTGGGGGGTTCGGGGGTTGGGCTGTATCAAAAAAAAAATTAAAAATGTTGAAAATTCTTGTCTATTTTTTCTATGTACTTATTCCCCTTCACTTTAAATTTTAAAAATTGGGGGAAAGTGGCACCGCGAAATAAAAAATTCCCCTTTTTAAAATTTTTGGCCCGTTTTACCCTTTTTTGATTTCCCTTTGAGGGGCTACTAGGGGCGCAAAAAAGCAATGCACGGGAAACACTGGGGGGATTTTGGGGCACCGTGGGGGGCCCCGGCGGGCCCCGGAGGGGAAAACCCTGGGGGAAACACGGGCAGCTATGGGACCCTTTCCGGCCCTTTAAAGGGTAGGTCCCCCGGGGCCATGGGGCCCCGCGGGAAAAACGTTTGGGACGATTTCGGGGACACACTGGGACGAGTGGGGGATGTCCCGAAAGGGGAAACCGGTCGGGGCCCATAGGACACTTCCGTAGGGGCCCGTACGGGCTCCCCCGTAGGGGTTCCCCCACTAGCGGCATTAGGGGACAGACTTGGGGAAAAACGTGGGGGAACACCGAAAAAAAAATTTTTGCGGGGCAGTCCATTCCGTCCTAAGCCAAAAGTTTGGAGTGGGATGAAGGGGGTTCAGAGGGCCCCAGTTTTTTCCATCACTTGTTTAAAAAAATTCCCGTCCAGTCCGCCCAAAAACCCATAAAGGAGTAGGATTAAGTGTCTCAGGGGGAAATTAAATCACATTTTGCTAAAATTTAGTCCATTTCCCAGTCCGCCCTAAGCCAAAAGATAAATAGGATAAAAGTGTCCCCGTTGGCCAGTTTTCCCAATCCCTTGCTAAAATAGCCCCGTCCAGCCCGTCCTAAGCCATAAGAGAGTAGGATATAATGTCTCAAGGGGCCCAGTTTTTCCAATCAAACTTGCTATAATATCCAGCCCGTCCTAAGCCATAAAAATGGAAAGGATAAAGTGCTCAATGGCCAGATTACCAAATCACCCCTTGCTATAATAGCCCCGCCCCGCCCCGCCAAACCCTAAATGAGTGGGATAAAAGTGTCTCAAGGGGCAAAATTTTTCCAATACATTTGCAATAAAAAGTCCAGCCCATTCCGTCCTAACCCCAAAAGTGAGTAGGTTTATAAGTTCTCAATGGCCAGTTCAACACACGGGGCTACAATAGCCCATTTTCCGTCCGTCCTAAGCCAAAAGTTTAGTAGGATAAAAAGTGTCTCAGATGGCCAGATTTCAAATTTTAAAACTTGCTATAATGGCCATCCGCCCGTCCTAAGCCAAAAGATGATGGATAAAAGTGTCTCAGAGGGCCCCTATTTAAATAAACACTTGCTATAAACCCTTTCCGTTTTTCTGGCTCCCGGGGGTGTTGCCAAAATTCTACACTAACTCTAAATTTTTGAAACTTACACGTAAACCCTGTCACACGAGGTGGCACAGATGCTACACTACTTTTAACTAAAAAAATTAGGGTACACTTTAACCCCTGTGCTAAACGATGTTTTGCACGTTTGCTCCCAAACTTTTAATTATTAAATTTTTCTTTTCACGGCCCTGTGCTACCCGGGTTTTGCACTAAAATGCTCCCCTTTAAACTCAAAAATTTTGAATAAACTTTCCGTGAACCCTGTTGTACACGAGGTATTGCACGGGGGGGCTACACAAACTCTAAATTTTTAAATTTCCGTTCACGTGCCCCTCTTGTTTTACGGGTTTTTCCACAGTTTCACACAACTCAAAAATTAAAAAAAATACTTTTTACACTTTACCCCGTGCTACACGGGTGTTGCACAATGCTTCACCTAAACTCAAAATTATTAAAAAAAGTTACCGTGCCCCTAAACCCTAAAGGGAGGCTTTGCACAGTACACTAACTCAAAATAATTAAAAATTACTTTACACGTTAAAAAAGATGAGTATGGATAAAAGTGTTCGATGGCAGTTTTCCAATCCACACTTGTTTAAAGTCCAGTCCTTTCCGTCCAAAACCATAAAAATGAGTAGGATATAATGTCTAAATGGCCATTTTTCCCAAACCCCCAAACTTGCTAAATAGTCCAGCCCGTCCGCCTAAGAAAATAAGATGATTTAGGATATAAGGTCTCAGATGGCCGTTTTTCCCAAATTTCACATTTTGCTATAATATCCACCCGGGCCTCCTAACCATAAGATGAGTAGGATATAAGGGGTCTCAGATGGCCAGTTTTCCCAATCCCCCTTTTCTATAATAGCCCCGTCCGTCCGCCCTACCCCTAAATGATATGATAAAAGTGTCTAAAGAGGGCCCTTTTTCCCAAATTTCACCTTGCTAAAATATTCCAGTCCGTGCGTCCAAGCCAAAAGATGAGTGGGATAAAAAGGTCCCCGAGGCCCAATTTTCCCAAACCACATTTGGGCTATAATACCCAGTCCCGTCCGCCTAACCAAAAAGATATTGGGATAAAGTGTCTAAGATGGCCAATTTTTCCAATAACACTTGCTAAAATAGTCCAGTCCTTTCCTCTAACCCTAATTGGGGTAAAATTTAAAATTTGTCTCAAGGGCCCAGTTTTCCAATCACACTTGCTATAAAAAGTCCAGGCCGGGCCGTCCAAAGCCATAAAGAGTGGGTTTAAAAGTGTTTTCGGGATTGTCCGATTTCCAATCCAACTTGCTAAAATATTCCGTCCGTCCGTCCAACCCATAAGATGAGTGGGATATAATTTGTCTCGATGGCCATTTTTCCAAATCACATTTGCTATAAAGTCCCGCCCAGTCCGTCCTAACCCATAAAAAGGGGGAGGTTTAAAATTTGTTCGGGAGGGCCCAAATTTTTTCCAATCACCTTGCTAAAATAGCCCTTCCAGCCCCGTCTTAAGCCTTTAAGATGAGTAGGATAAAAGGGGGCTCAGATGGCCAGTTTCCCAAAATCCCATTTGCTAAAATGTCCAGTTCGCCCGTCCTAAGCCATAAGATGAGTGGGAAAAAGTGTCTCAGATGGCTAGATTTCTAATTACATTTGCTATAATGCCACCCCGCCTTTCCAAAGCCATTAAGATGAGAGGATAAAAGGGGGGCCTCAGATGGCCGTTTTTCCAATCACACTTGTAAAATTTGTCCACCCCGTCCTCCAAAACCCATAAGAGAGTAGGTTTAAATGTCTCAGAGGGCCCAAATATTTCCAATCACATTTTGGCTAAATAGTCCAGTCCGCCGTCCAAACCCTTTAAATTGATTAGGATAAAAAGTGCCTCAGAGGGCCTTTTTTAATCACATTTAAACTATAATGCCCAGTCCGCCCGTTAAGCCAAAAGATGAGTAAGATAAAAGGTCTCAAAAGGGCCCAGTTTTCCAAATCACATTTTGCTATTAGCCCATCCGTCCTTTTCCTAACCATAAGATGAGTAGGATAAAAGGTGTCTCAGATGGCCAGATTATCAATCCCCCTTTTGCTATAATAGCCCCGTCTAGTCCTTTCCTAAGCTAAAAGATGATGGGATATAAGGCCCTCAGAGGGCCAGTTTTTCCAAAATCACAATTGCTTAAAAAGTCCCCATTTTCGTCCTAAGAAAAAAGATGATAGGTTTATGTGCCCCAAAGAGGCCGATTTCCAATCACCTTGCTATAATAGCCCCTCCACCCGCCCTAAGAAAAAAGTGAGTGGTTTAAAATGTCTCAGTTTGGCCGTTTTTCCCAAATCACACTTGCTTAAGTCCCGCCCCGTCCTTTCCTAAGCCTAAGATAAATAGGAAAAGTGCCCTCAGAGGGCCCCCAGTTTTTCCAATCACATTTGGGCTATAATAGTCCAGCCGGGTTCCGCCCTAACCCAAAGAGAGTGGGTTAAAAAGTGTTCAGATGGCCAGTTTTCCCAAATCACACTTCCCTAAATACCCCAGTCAGTATCCTAAGCCATGGGATAGTAGGATATAAGTTTTCCCAGAGGGCCATTTTTCCCAATCCACTTGCTAAAATTAGTCCGCCCGTTCCGTCCCAACCTTTAAGAGGGTGGGAAAAAGTTTTCCAGTTTGGGAAAAATTTTCCCAAAATAAACACTTCCCTTAAAAGTCCATTTCCAGTCCTCCAAAGGGCCAAAGATAGTGGGATATAAGTGTTCAGATGGCCAGTTTTCCAAATAAAATTTGCTATAAAGGCCAGTCCGTCCGCCAAAAAGCCATAATGAGTAGGATATAAGTGTCTCAGAGGGGAAATTTTTCCAAACCCAACTTGTAAAGAAGTCCGTCCATTCCGTCCTAAGCCATAAGATAAATGGGATAAAGTGCCCTCAGGGGGCCAGTTTTTTCCAATTCACACTTGTTTATAATATCCCTTTCCAGCCCGTCCAAAAGCCAAAGATGATAGGTTTAAAAGGGTCTAAATGGCCAGATTTCCAATCCCCACTTGCTAAATGGTCCCGTCCAGTCCGTCCAAAACCCATAAGTTTAAGTAGGATAGAGTGTCTCAGGGGCCAGTTTTCCAAATCACATTTGCTATAATATCCAGTCCAGTCCGTCCTAAGCCATTAGATAAAGTAGGAAAATTTTTCCCCAGATGGCCAGATTTCCAACACACTTGCTATAATAGTCCAGTCCAGTCCGCCCTTTAACCCAAAGATGGTAGGATAAAATTTGGTCTCTGAGGGGCCGGGTTTTCCCAATCACACTTGCTATAAAAACCCCCGTCCAGCCCGTCCTAAGACATAAGATGAGTGGGATTTTAGGGTCCGATGGCCAATTTCAATCACATTGCTAAAATAGCCCCCGTCCAGTCCCGGCCTTTAACCCATTAATGATAGGTTTAAAAGTTTCCAGAGGCCCCAAATTTCCAACCCACATTTATAAATCCAGTCCGGGTCCGTCCTAACCCAAAAAGAGGATTAGGAATATGTGTCTCAGGGGGAAAGTTTTAAAATCACACTTGCTATAAAAAAGCCCCTGCCCGTCCTAAGCCATAAGATGATTTGGATATAATTTTGCCCTTCAAAAGGGAAAATTTCCCAAAATCACCTTAAATAATACCCGGGTTTAGCCCTTCCTTTAAGCCAAAAGAGAGTGGTTTTTAAGGCCCCTCGGAGGGCCAGTTTTTCCAACCCACATTTGCTAAAATTTGGGCCCAGTCCAGCCCCGTCCAAACCCAAAAGGGGAGGATAAAAGTGTCTCTGAGGGGCCAGTTTTCCCCAATCCACTTGCTATAATGCCCAGCCCCAGCCCCGTCCTAACCCAAGATGAGAAAGGATATGTTTTCCCCAGATGGCCAATTTAAAACCCCCTTGCATAATGGGCCATCCAGTCCTTTCCTAACCAAAAGATAGTAGGATTAATGTCCGATGGCCAGTTTTCCCAATCACATTTGCTATTTTAGTCAGCCCCACCCCGTCCTAACCATAAGATGAGTAGGATATAAGTGCCCTAGATGGCCAAAATTTTCCAAATCCCTTCCCTTTAATACCCCGCCCCAGCCGCCCTAAGCCAAAAAAAGTAAATTTAAGTGCCATCAGAGGGCCAGTTTTCCCAATTACATTTGCTATAATAGCCCCCGTCCGTCCAAGCCATAAGTTTATGGGATAAAAGGGTTTCTCAGAGGGCCAGTTTTTCCATCCACTTGCTAAAATAGTCCGTCCGTCCGTTCCTAACCCAAAAAGATGATTTAGGATATAAGGTCTCAGAGGGGCCCCAGATTTCCAATCAACTTGCTATAATATTCCAGTTCCCTCCGCCCCTGACCATAAATGAGAAGGATATAAGGTCTCAGATGGCCGTTTTCCAATCACCCCTTGCTATAATGGGCCAGCCCGTCCCCAAAGCATCCCGCAAAAAGTGGGTGGTTGCCCCCCCTCCACCCGCAGTCCCCCCCAATTTTGGTTTCTAGGGGGCAGCCCCCCGGGGCCCCATGAAAAGTGTTACCGGGCCGGCAGTGGTATCCTTTCGGGCATGCCCGCGGCCCTAGGGGGTGACTGGGGGGTCCCCACGTATGCCCACAGGGTTTTTTTACTAAACCCCGCATGGCACCACAAGTATACCCGCATGGCATGCCCGCAGACTGCGGGTGACATGCGGGGTTGTCCACAGTATGCCCATATGGTTTAATTACTGATCCCGCATGGCACCCACAGTATACCCGCATGGTTTAATTATTGTACCCGCATGTCACCCACAGTATACCCGCATGGGTATACTGTGGGTGTATATATACTTATATCGCAGACTTTCACGGATTGAATATGCGCACATTGTATTTTCAGGTAGTCGGTGTAGTTTTATTTAATTAGTTCCAACGTTGGAATTAATAAAATAAAACCACACGGACTACCCGAAAATACAATCCCATCAATTTGGCACCTACTTGCTAGCATGTCCTATTGGTCGGCACCTACCTGGCACTGGGTCGGCACCTGTCAGCATGAATGTTTGGCTCAGCAACCCGCGACTATTCCACTCGCCCTGGCGAGTTAAATATTGCTGATGGCGAGTGTACGCTTTAATCAGGCCTATTTTATCCACTCGCGCAACTAGCAAATTTTCAAATTGTTCACCGTTATTTATCATTCAATAAAAATAAAAAAATAGTAAATTTCCAATGCTAAATGCAAATAATTGTTACATTGACATTTTTTATTTATCGGGTTGTTTTCGTAGCGGCGGTAGTGATATCCTGAAGAATAAGATAACATGGTCTTCGAAACGTCCGACAGAAAGATATCACTACCGCTGCTACGAAACATCCCGATAAATAAAAAAATGTCATCAACGGGTAGCGAGACATTTAAAAGTTTTAATTGTTACATTGTTTCAAAGAGGCAAGTCAAGTCACAATTAGATGGCAATTAGTCAACATAAAAATTAAAAAACAATAAATAGTGGTGAAAACACATAATATGCATTCTAATACATTGACATGTCGCATTGATTGTGGAGCAACGAGTTATCTGTCGGATAAGGATGGTCTTGGGCATCACACCTTCAATAAAGACTAATTGTCATGTCGATAGCTACTCTACTGGTGTAGTGGGAATGGCTACATGATAACATAATCTTAAATTTTGTCAAGCCATCAGCTGGTTGTGTGGTCCTAGCATTGTTATTGGCCTAGAGCTTTTGCTTGCCAGCTTGAAAATGTGGCTTTTAAAAGCAAAAATTTCTAGAGAGTACAATTTAATCTACGTGAGTACGCATTGCGGTTGCCCACATTAATTAGGCTAAATAAATTAATAATTATTACTGCTTGTAATTGAGTTCACAAAAA
>JAMZAV010011063.1:0-21665 GCA_024449915.1 Sweltsa coloradensis | reverse complement strand
TACTTCGTACTCCAACAAGTTTCATTGCACCGCCACACTAACAGCAGCGCAATATCACATGGCCTTGGCGCTAAATCAGCTCTTTGTCAGCGTTAGTGCTTGAAGCTGAGTAAGCACTTGTATCCGAGATTGTTCCACAAGTTTGAAGACTGCCATTACCCTTGTATGTGCTATTAAATTTCTTGAACACGTGTCTCCAAGTCACCGCCCACACCAACAAGCAGGCGCAAGATATCCACATGGCCTTCTCTTGCGGCTAACTGCATAGCTGTGTTTTTGTTATTGTCACGCGAATTCAGAAGGTAAGTAACTTTGTCAGCCGACAAATTATTGAGTAACATATGTACTAAA
Organism: Sweltsa coloradensis; assembly: GCA_024449915.1. Classification (NCBI taxonomy): domain Eukaryota; kingdom Metazoa; phylum Arthropoda; class Insecta; order Plecoptera; family Chloroperlidae; genus Sweltsa; species Sweltsa coloradensis. Next base: position 21,314 of record JAMZAV010011063.1, on the reverse strand, counting down.
TCGATTTGGCCGTACACAGCAGCAATGTGTAAAGGGCTATTTTGTTTATGATTTAGAGCCATTATATCTGCCCCTCGTTCTAATAATAGTGCTAACAACTGTTTATGACCATATTGTACAGTGCAGTGAATGATAGATGATTGTCCTTCATTGTCAAGTTTAGCATCTACATTCAGCCCGTTATCTAGCAGAAAAGCCATTATTTGTAGAAATCCATGTCTAGTTATGTGAGATAATTTTGAATAGTGTTGTATTATTTGTTTGGTACATTTCATATCAGTGCAGATATCGGTTATGTCATTTCCTTGTGCTTTTCTATGTGTTAGAATAACGTCGATAACATCATACGCGCCAGTCTCATCGGCATAACGAAGTGGAGTCCATTTTAGAACACCTGTGTCTTTCAAGGTAGTATCGGCACCCTTCTTTAACAGGGTACTAACAATGTCCAAGTTAACCTTGTCTTCTGTTGGGTTGTGGGACCCAAGAGTTGCGGCGAGATGAAGGGCAGTTCTCCCTCCCATGTCTGGTGAGTTTACGTTGTTTGAAGACTCCAAGAGTTGCTCTACTTGTGACACCTCTCCATTTAGCACCGCGGTGTGAAGTGTACATCCAAGAGAGAGTTTACGATCAAAAATGTTACGAACCACTCGAAACTCCTCACGACAAAAATGTGATTTTAATATGATTTCGTTGTTTTGAAAATTATCAGCCAACCATATTCCACCATAGTACTCGGCAAAAGTTTTATGGACAAATTGTAGCTGTCCATTAACGACTTGAACAACAATTCCAGTTTTCTCATCGCCATTTACAAAATCAGTAACGAATTCATCATACAAATTTTGAATAGATTTGTCATGCAAACTTGGTAGAGTTTGACTCCCCAACAACAATACCAAGGCTGCTGCCTTGTGTTCCTTGTCTGAATCTTCACAATGCTTCCTAAATCCCCTTTTATTATAAACTAAGGATGATTTGCATTTCTCTTCAAACGCAATCATATGTTTTTTGTTTACATACATCTCATACAAGGTAAGAAGATTAAGTTGGTTTGGGAGTTTCTTGTTATTTTGATTGACGAAGTTTTCTTGAAATATTTCTGCAATCATTTTCGTCTGAAGAGGTATGCCCAAAAGTTGTTGTTCATTGTGACTAATGGAGGATTTCACAAGTGTCAATATGTTTTCTATGAAAACTGTTTGTAATTCCTTGGACATGGTTGTTTCAACACCTGACCAGAAACCCTCAAAGAAACGTTTCTGGTCATCACGTGTGAACCTTTGTAATGAAATTGCAACAGTTGACAACCAGCTCTGTAACATTTGCTCTCGAGAATGCCGTGAAGTAACCCAAATCTTTTTCGCTTTTGATTGTAGAAAATGTTTCAACAACGTTTTGCAATTTTTAAGATAACTTTCGGAAATTTCATCTACTCCATCTAAACAAATATTAACATTGCCCCTGTTTGTGAGACAGTGTTGAAACAGTGACTTCTCTATGGCTGATGCTTGGTCTATGACAGCTGCAGAAGACAAAAATTCACTTGCGTTAAAACCTTTGCAGAGGCTGTCGTCATCTAACAAATGAGCGCAATCATTTAGACTAATGTGAACTACCCAGTATGATGCATCCTCTTCTTTGGTCTGCTGTGCCAGGTGAGTGAGAAGAGTTGTCTTCCCCATACCCGGGTCTGCTATTAGCAGGACTAGTCTGTCAGCGATGTCTAGGAGAGTACTTGGGTTGTACTCAGAGCACTGATCTTCGTCTATGTACTGGAGGATTTCGTTGATGTTTCCATGGGATCTCTTCCACATTAGCTTTCCGTCCTCCATGTGAAGCCAGTGAGCGGATTCGTTGTTTTCACAAAGATGACTTAAGAGGTTTTCAGCATCGACCGAGTCTAGAACCAGGAATTGACCCTCCTTCTCTAAATCAAGTTCACTTTTCGGTTTAACATTAGGACTAAGGAGTTTGTCATATTCATGTGTTTTTGGAAGAATTGATGTTTTACATTCAAGGCCAACATCACCATATGATTTCCTATCAGAAGGTAAAAGCTTTTGCAACTCATCTTTAGTTATGCCACTGATAGCATATTTATCACGTAAACCAAGTGATTGAAATATTGTAGTTTTTAAGTTTTGCCTTTTCAATGTACGCTGAATAAAGATATCTTTTAATTCCTGGGGTGGTTTGCCTATTGTTTCCGTTGCATTGTTTAAAACAAAATAAACTAATTCTGCTGAAAGTCCATCACAATCAATATCTCCCACTAGAACTCTCTTTTGAACGGTTTTACCCTGGAACGTGACTGTTGTGTTCAGTGCTTTCTCTAACGACTCTCTTGTTAGTTGGGAAAGTTCGAAGTTGTCTTGAAACTGTTTTATCTGGTCACCATGTTCCGAATCACACATTGCAACAAACTCTACAGGAGAGACGATCACAACCCGTTTCTTCTTCTTCGCGTCTTCCTCCAGGACCCGATAAACATCGTCCATGAAGTCAAGTCTACCTCCCGAGCTTTGGCCAGTGTTGTTTTGTGTCGTGTCGTCTACAATCACCAACAAGGGGTTTCGGGGTTTCCTTCCAAAAGACAGGAACGCATCTTTTCCTGAATAAACCTTTCTAGGCCAGTAAGCAGCAAGGACCCTTCACATCGAGTACTTTCAGTAGCTTGCTGCCTCCCTCGATACACGGGTCCTGCAGGGATAACGTGCAGTAGCACAGGTTGTGCACAAACAGCATTCTTCAAGTCTATGGTTGATGTTTCAAGGAAAGACAAATCCAAAGTTAACTTTTTAATCTGTTCTTGTTGTATTATCTCCAATTTATGTTTAATTATTGCCAAGTTCAAAATTCTACTGTTTTCATCTAGAATAACATAACTTTGAGTGCACCAGTCAAAAAATGCTGCAACAAAAATACTCGCGATTCTTTTAGCTTCAATTTGATTGCATTCGTGAACATTGAGAATTTCATTTGCGATTAATTCATCTATTTCTTCCACTCTCGGCTCTCCACTAAATATGTTAAGTTTAGTTAGAAACTCATTCGCAAACTCTCTCCCCTCCAAGCAAGAAGAAATATCAGGACACTCTCCGACACCAAATATAAACTCCCTATCGGTGTTGGTCTTAACAACATCGTCGACACTGGCAGACTTGTTGGTTATCTGGCGTTGAATCTCTTCGTTTAGGCCTATTTCTGCATTTGTAAATAACACAAAGTGGCAATGTTCAAATTTTCCACTAAGAATTTCCCCACCATCTCCTGTAAACATTGCATCGCGAACTATTACAAAAGACTCAAGATACTTCATTAAGGAGAAATCACCTGATTTGGCTGTGAGAGCTTGCAGAGATACTTTAGCTCTTGCCTTATGTTTTAGCTGCAAAATGTAAGTGACCCAGTGGCTCTCATTGCCAACTTCACAGAGCAACCTCATCAACACATCATCGAAGGCTCCAACTCCGGCCACGTTTGAAGCTAGTTGAAATCGACGTCCACTTTTGATGCCTTTCAAGAAGAGTAGAGCAGCTAGCTTGACTTCAAACATCGGACCTTCTGTCGTGGCGAACCCCTTCAACTTGTTGTAGGTCCCTGCGGCTCTAAAATGACACAACATTGGCATCATTTTATGAAACGAAATAAACTTGTGATAATAAGGATCATTAAAAATGTTTTTCTTTTTTAAAAATATTTTTATATATTTATTTATTTAACGTCGGCTCTATCATATTCAATAAAAAAACTGATTTACAAAGGAGGACAACCAAATAAATCCGCTTACATAGATGCAGATACAGCAATAAACTAACAGTAAGTTATTTGGGGCCCGAAGCTCCAAGAAATCTCGGGGACCCTATTCCCAATCAGATTTTCTAGGAAAACGCCTCCCTTCAAGTTAACTTTCTTTAACTTTCTTATTAATTGAATTAATTATTAATGAAATCTCAATGAAATGTATTTTAAGACAACACTGCATTGTTGAGTTTGATTTCAAACAAAAGCTTATTTTATAAGAAATAAACGATGGAAAATATATGTTCAATTAATTAATAAATCGAGCAACAAATAAATAATTTTTAAGATAAATTTAACCACTTTTGACACGTGTATTATCATGAGTACCAAAAACGCACTTGATTGTCATAAAAGGTTCTCACCTTACTAACAGAATGCAAATTAATCCGACATTTTATGACTGCTAACGAAATTCATGTAACTTGCATGATTTAAAAATTAATAAAATTAAGCATTTAGCAAGCAATTAAGCATAATCTCAATTCAATGTTTGACATTCGCGCGACCCAGTCAAAATATGTATAAAACATAAACAAAATGGCCACAAGTAACGAAAAGTGATGGTCACAAAACTGATATCCACTATCATTCTTATTATATCAATTAATTCAACTAATACAAACAATACACACAAAAAAAATTATTGTGTAAAATAACGACAACACAAACACATCTGACTTGGGTTTATAAAAATGCTTATTAATGACAAAAAATCAATGCAAAAATCTTTGATGGTTCCATCAAAACTCAACGAAATTCCTGTAACTTGCACGAATAATAAATTATGAATCTAATTATTAGATAAACCTCAATTAAAACTAATTACATTTGCGTAGACCAAATTAAACAATTTATTGTCAACACAAAATTTTTATATAACTAGGAGTCCCGCCGCGTTGTTGGATGAGCGTTATTGGTGCATTGAGCTGCCATGTGTTATGCGGATTTTCTGTTGTTCTGTGAAAAAATCATGACAAAGTCGACGATTTAAAAAAAAAATTGTTTAAATTAAATAAAAAATAAACTTTAATTTTTAATTTTTTTAATGAATCGTAATTTTAAAAAAGAAAAAATCGTAAAAATGTGATTTTCTAAGAAATAATTAGCCTAGGCCTATTCGATTGAGCTTAAATTTCACACAAATATATTAATTCATAAAATTAAGGTTCTGTGAAAAAATCATTACAATCGTATAAAGCATGTAGTGTTATAAGTGAAAGAATTGTTTTAAAAAAGAAAAAAAACGTAAAATTTCGATTTTCATAACAAATAATTTTTCGATTGCGCTCAAATTTCACACGAACATCTTAATTCATAATATTATGGTTCTGTGAACATATTATCATTAAAATCGGATAAAGCATGTAGGTGTTATAAGTCGAAGAAATTTTGAAAAAATAGAAAAAATCGCAAAATTACGATTTTCATAAAAATAATTTTCCGATTGCGCTCAAAAATGTGGCAGTTCTAAGTTCGGAGATTTCGAAGGCTTCCATAAAATTTCATCGCAATCGGAGTATCGGAAACACACAATAATACAAACAGAAAAAAACATTCCGGATTTTTTCTCCAGTGAAGTGGAATGGAATCTTCGCTTCGCTCGCAACGCTCGCTACGCTCATCCAACAAGAAGCTTCGCAAACACTTTTCCAGGCGCGTTGTTGGATAAGCGTATTTTTTTTAAAATTAAAAAGGGTAAAATTGCAATTTTCATGAGAAATAATTTTTTGATAACGCTCAAATTCCACAAGAATATATTAATTCATAAAATAAAGGTTCGTTGTAAAAATCATTGCAATTGGATAAAGCATGTAGGTGTTAACAGTCGAAGAAATGTTTTAAAAATCTAAGAAAATCTTAAAATTACGATTTTTATGAGAAATAATTTTTCGATTGCGTTCAATAACGTGGCAGTTCTAAGTTCAGAGATTTCGAAGGCCTCCAGAAAATTTAATCTCAATTGGAGTATCGGTTTAGCCGAAATCGTGTTAACAAACACACACAAATACAAAAAAAAGAAAGAAAGAAAGAAAGAAAGAAAGAAAGAAAGAAAGAAGAAAGAAAGAAAGAAAGAAAGAAGAAAAAAAAAACATTCCAGATTTTTTTCTCAGTGTAGTGAAATGGAATCTTCGCTTTGCTCGCTACAATCGCTACGCTCATCCAACAATATTACCAAGCGTGTCTCGCAGGCCACAGCAATGGGAAAACGAAATCAATTTACTAGGAAGTCCCGCCGCGTTGATGGATGAGCGTAATTTTTTACAACGAAAAAAGCGTAAAATTGCGATTTTTTAACAAATAATTTCGATTTAGCTCAAATTTCACACGAATATATTAATTCATAAAATTAAAGTTCTGTGAAAAAATCATTACAATCGGATAAAGCATGTAGGTGTTATAAGTCGAAGAAATTTATCAAATCAAAAAAAATCGTAAAATTGCGATTTTCATGAGAAATAATTTTTCGATTACGCTCAGAAATCACAAGAATATATTAATTCCATAAATAAAGGTTCTGTGAAAAAATCATTACAATCGAATAAAGCATGTAGGTGTTAAGTCGAAGAATTGTTTTTAAAATCGATAAAAATCGTAAAATTGCGATTTTTACAAGAAATAATTTTTCGATTGCGTTCATAAACGTGGCAGTTCTAAGTTCAGGGATTTCGAAGGCCTCCAGAAAATTTCATCGCAATTGGAGTATCGTTTAGCCGGAATCGTGTTAATAGACACACAAAAATACAAAAAAAAAGAAAGACAGAAAGATAGAAAAACTATTTCGGATTTTTTTCTCCAGTGTAGAAGAATGGAATCTTCGCTTCGCTCATCCAATTATACCATCTGTATAACACATGGCAGCTAAATGCACCCATTACGTTCATCCAAAAACGCGCCTAATAAAGCGTTTTCTTCCTTTGACCTTGTTTTCAATCAAGAGCATTTAAAATGATGGATTTTGACTTTTGAGTGTAATCATTTTCTAAACGTAATATTGGAAAGTGAGGGGAACTATCATCAAAATTATATCCCCCCCCCCCCCCCCACCCGTTAGAGTTAGTTCAAACAAGACGTCTATAAATAATATGCTGCAGAAGGGAAAATTTCACATTCAATAATTTATTGTGGGCCCCATTTTGCGTTTTTGGATGAGCGAAGGGAAGACTTTAATTTCACTGACTCCTCAAAAAAATTAGCAAGGCTGTTATTTTTTTTCGCTCTCTCCCGGGCAAACGGCATAATATGCGATCTTGATAACTAGGAAGCTTCGCAAACGCTTTTTTTAGTCGCGTTGATGGATGGGCTTTTTAATTATAAATTTTTAATAATAATAATAATAATTATTATTATTTGTTATCATTTTTTTCTGATGTTATTATTATTATTATTATTATTATTATTATTATTATTAATGTTAATTAATGTTTATGTTTACATATTAACACGGCCCATATAAAGCAACATTCGGTCTTTTTGGATCTTTGATTGCTTGTAACAAGGCTGTGAGTAAGGTAAACAATCTCCTGTGAAGTTTTCATACAAGGCTGTGAGAAAGATCTAAAATCTATATTTTCGTGCTATTTGGGCGGATTCTGACCAAACGGGTGGGGCTACAACGTTCATATTTCACCTGGACATTAAAGTAAGGGTGATGTATTGACTTTTGAAAGAAAAAGTTGAAAAAATTAGCCAGAATCTAATTAGTTTTAATTTGATTTTTTTGAGCTGTTAAATATTAAAACCTTTATTTCTATAGATTTAGGCTAATTTTTTCAACTTTTTCTTTCAAAAGTCAATACATCACCCTAACCCTTATGTCCAGGTGAAATATGAACGTTGTAGCCCCACCCGTTTGGCCAGAATCGGTCCAAATGTCACGAAAATATCGCACTAAAAATCGAAAAAAATCGTAAAAGTACGATATTCATGAGAAATATTTCTTCGACTGTACCCAAAAACGTGGCAAGTCTAAGTTCAGAGAAAACGAAGGTCGTGTCAAATTTTCATCAAGATCGCATAATTATGCCGTTTGCCCGGTAGAGAGCGAACAAACAAACGAAAAAAAAACAAAAAAAAACACCCGAGCTAAATTTTTTGGGGGGTCGGTGAAATTGAAGTCTTCGCTTCGCTCATCCAAAAATTGGAGGGGACCTTCGAAATATCTGATTTAGACTTGCCACGTTTTTTGGTTACACCGTAGTAATATTTCTTATCACTATCGGAAGCTTCGCAAATGCTTTTTCAGACGCGTTGTTGGATTTAGCGTAATTTTTTAAAAACGAAAAAAGAGTAAAATTGCGATTTTCATGAGAAATTATTTTTTGATTACTCTTTAATTTCACACGAATATATAAATTGATAAAATTAAGGTTCTGTGAAAAAACCATTACAATCTGATAAAGCATGTCGGTGTTTTAAGTCAAAGAAATTTAAAAAAATCGAAAAAAATCGTAAAATTGCGATTTTCATGAGAAATAATTTTTCGATTGCGCTCAAAAAACGTGGCAGTACTACTTAGTTCAGAGATTTCAAAGGCAGGATTTCGAGAAAATTTTATCGCAATTATTGGACTATCGGTTAAGTCGGAATCGTGTTAACCAACACACAAAAATACAAAAAAAAGAAAAAAAACTTTCCGGATTTGTTTCTCCAGTGTAGTGAAATGGAATCGTCACTTCGCTCGCTATACGCTCATCCAATAATTATCGTACTTTTACAATTTTTTTCGATTTGTGATATTTTCGTGATATTTGGCCCGCGACCGGGCAAACGGCTACTCCAAACTTGATGAAACTTTTATTTTATGATTTTAGGGACATTTGAAGAAATATTGAAATCGTACTTTTACAAAAAAAAAATTTCAATTTTTAATACTATATTTTTGTGATGTTTGGGTCGATTCTTACCAAACGGGTGGGGCTTTGGGGTGCCTTTTGAAGAAAAGTTGAAAAAGTTGGCCAAAATTCATAGCAATAAAGGTTTTAATACGAGCCTTTTACATAACAAGTAATATCAAGTAGGGCCTACCCTACTATAGAAACTTGACAATAATCACCATCAATGCTTACAAGAAGCAAGTCTTTGGGCCTCCAGACTATAGCAGCTGCTTTAAAAATATTATCCTTATTTAACAAATATGATTTTGCAATGAACTTGAAGAAGTAAAGATATCCCACGCATACTAAAAACTTACAAAAAGCTCATTCATCAACGCGACTAGAAAAAGTGTTCGCGAAGCGACCTTGTTAAATTTAATTTGTGTGGGCCCACTGTGACGTTAAAATTATAAAATTGCATGCAAATTAATTAGTATTGCCGTAACTTACGGTGGTCCGTGCCCTCTTGTTAGCTGGGCAGTAGGGGCTGCAGCGATACTTTGGGCGGCGGTGCGTTGGGCCATGTTGTTGATGTTGTTGTTGTTGTTGTTGTTGTTGTTGTTGTTGTTGTTGTTGTTGTTGTTGTTGTTGTTGTTGTTGTTGTTGTTGTCTAGGCTGATACTATAGCTCGCCCATTGACACCCACACGACTGTCCACTTGTTCAAAAAGTCCAAGTTGAATTTATCACCTCGGCCACTGCCTTCTAAGTTCTATAGATATCCACCCACTGCCTTATTACTTAGCAATCCTTGCATGTTCAATGTTCATGCAGCCTCCACTGTTGGCCGACATATTGTGTCCAAAAATATTTAGTTAAAAGAATAGACTTTATCAACAAAGTCCTTGATCATATCAGTCACACATTTTGTTTAGGTCTACTCTTTGTAAATTATTATGACGCCGGGCAGATAAAACAATCTCTCGGAATATTTCTGTGAATCTATTTTGAACTTTTTATCATGGGCGTTGGCTCGCTGTCCTTGAATTCAGCAACAGATAGAACGAAATCGTCGTTCATAGAGTTCGTTTATAGCAAAAATTAGAATTGAGAAACTGTGAAATTATTACGGTTTCAAACAGAAATTAGTCCTTTACATCAGAGAACAAGGTTACACGTCAATTACACTGTAAATAATCACAACTTTTGAACACATTCTCTTCAATCGACCCGGTCACTGATGCTACGTAGTCTACCCCTGGCGAAGAGTTAGAAGTTTGCACGTTCTCGCGCAGATATCTTAGGCCTACGTGACGACTATAACGGCGCCGGTCTTTGTTGGCCTAAACATAATATCACTCACTGTTATTTCACAAATCACAAGTTCCAACAATAACAAGTTACAACAGTAACAAGCAATCACAGCACATTACATACGACACTGAATTGAACGCCTAATCGTGATATATTGTCAGTTATGTGTGACGGCAACTCAACCTCACACCACACCCACAGCACATGTGAACGTTACTCTGTCTCGGCTCGGTCGCGGCCGGATGTCCTTGACTGGGCGATAACATAACCATAAAGAACCAGACGTGCCACTGTTGCCAACTTTGTTGTTACTAAGGCCGCTAAAATCCGCTAGATTATAGAATTTTATCAAAATGTAGGTTGGTGACGAGTTGATAAACGGGGGTTGACAACTCGGCATTTTAGTGTACACTGATTTTTGATTTCGAAATCATAATTGATTTTTTTATTTGTGATTCTTTTGTGATTTTTGATATGTCAAATGACATTTTTTAGATTTCAGGGATTTTTTTCGTTTTTTTTAAAATTTTAATTGATTTTTGTGATTTTTTTTATTTCGGTGATTATTTTTATTTTAATTTCTTGATTTTTGTGATTTTGGTGATTTTTGGTGATTTTGTAATTTTTTATTTATTTTTTTGCAATTTTTTGCGATTTTTTGTTTTTAAGCGAGCGAAGCGAGCGTTTCCATTTGACTCTGCCGGAAAAAAATAGTAATTTTTTTTGTATGTCTCGCCATAATAGGCTGGGCCAGTTTTAAAAAAATGTGTCTCTATCTCAATAGTGGTGTACCGGGGTGTTAAAAGCGGACACCAAAGTTATTCCTACTCAGAAGAATACCCTGCATACGACAAACATTGTTGGCAATTTAAATTTTGGGTATTTACTCCCCAAAATCCCCCAAAAACCCCTAAAAGTAACATTTTCCCCAATAATTTTTAATAATTCATAACTAGTGAGATAATTCTCCTAGAATTAACTTTAAAAAAATCAATTGGTGGAAAAAAGTATTTTCAAGAGTTTGGCTAATTCAGATTTTCAGATTGTATCAAAATTACACAAGAAATGGGCCCTCGAAACAGTTCGAACGCAAAGTTTTCAAGTTTTTGCTGAGCACTAAAGAAATGTTTCACTTAATTGCAAGTAAACGGTAAAAGATTGAGATAAGATTTTTTCCACAAAACATCAAAATCTACTCGTGGCCATGGTGCAATCAATGTATTCAATACAGGTAGTTTAGATATTGTGTAATAACTGTAGTATCCCAGGGACGAGGTGTTCTACCTGGATTACATACTAATTAATCACTGTACACTGTTTAGCCAACTAGTCTGTCATTACGTCAGTTTTATTCAGAACCGGACATACGGTCGACATCAAACTACTACACTAGTCAGTTAGCAACACTAGTATCTAGTCAAGTAAGAGAGCGCTTCCGGGAAGCGGGAGCATACAACATTCCCTCTTTACAACAATTAAAATAGTAATACAAATAAGAATATCAAATATATAGTTGAAAATAGAATAACTAGTACATAATGAATTTATGAAGAATGTCAATCAAGTTCTTAAATGTAATCAAATGAAACCACAGAGTATAAGAATTGTCTTTGCTTAGTCTTGGTAACGTATAGGCAATCTTCGTTCCCTCTGCGGCCTGGGTTTCACCTGGACCGGTGATCTTGGGCTCTCGGGCGGAACGTCAGCTCGAACGACCTCCTGCGTCCCATGGTTCTGCACATCTCCATTTTGTAGAGCCTTGTTATTAGGCTCAGAAGGAATTTTCAGGTAGGGAACCAGAGTGGGAATCTCTGGTATGGAACCTCTTAAATGGGTAGAGTTCGGTATAAGCGGGCACGGTCAGGAGTTTTGAACGGTAATACTGTTCCCGTTCTTTGACACTACTTGGGTAGGGGTGGGACAGTAGGGAGTAGTTAGTTTGTTAGTTTTGTTTTGCTTCATCAAAACATAATCTCCTTCCACTATCACACTTTCCTTAGCGCGTCGTGATTTATCTGCATATTCCTTTCCCTTTCCATTTCCTTCAAGGTCCCGGTCTCTGATTTCACCATCATCCACTGTTTTTGCCTCCCAAGTTGGTAACTTGTCTCGGATTTTCCTACGGTAAAGAAGTTCGGCAGGGCTTACGCCTGTAGTACAATGCGAAGTATTACGGTATAAAATTAGATACTGAAGTAGAATTTCTTTCCAATCTTGTCCTGTTGCTTGTGCAATATGCAGACGTTTTAACAAAGAACGATTTTGGCGCTCCACCTCCCCGTTAGCCTGCGGCCACAACGGTGTTGTGAAACGTAGATCATATTATTTTCTCCGCAGTATTTCTTGAACTCTTCACTGGCAAATTGGGTCCATTATCTGACCTAATGGATGAAGGTAAACCAAACCTAGCAAAAATCGGTTAAGTTTCTCGATTGTTTTCTCAGCGGTAATGGACTTCATGATGTCCACTTCAAAGAATCTACTGTAGTAGTCAATAGTGACTAGTAAGTAATGTCCTGATGGTAGGGGTCCTAGAAAATCTACAGCTATGTCTTGCCAAGGACGGCTTGGCAGTGATGTTGTACAAATAGGCTCCGGAACATCAGGTGCAGTGACAAGCTGGCAACCATGACAAGTCTTGACAAATGTCTCACATTCCCTATCAATCCCCGGCCACCATACGTAATCTTTGCTTCATTACTGACATTCCCGGATGACCCTCGTGGGCCAATTCCATGGTTTGCTGCCTGAGAGCAACTGGCATTATCAAACGATTTCCACGCAAGATGATATTTCCTACCTTGCTCAGTTTCAGTGGCAAATGCATGAAATGGTTTGCTCGAGTCATCACTCCAAGAACCCGATTCGAGACTACGAGATACAGACTGAAGCTCCATATCAGTTTCAAAAGCATCTTCGATATCCTCCAATCTTAGTGCTACTGGTGTTGATGACTGAACTATGATTTGAAGACATTTCTCACCTTCAGCATCAAAAGTTGTCTTACATTTTCCCGGATCCACAGCCTAGATAATGGGTCAGCAATATTAGACTTTCCAGGGCGATGTACAATGTGATAGTTATAGGATTGTAATCTTAACATCCATCGCTCTATCCTAGCACATGGTTTACCTTTTGGTGACAATATGCATTCGATGGGCTTATTGTCGGTGATCAGGTCGAAAGTATCTCTTCCATACAGGTACATATGAAAATGTTCACAGGCCCATACCAGGGCTAAAGCCTCCTTTTCATTCTGTGAATAACGGGACTCAGGTCCTGTAAGACTTTTACTAGCATAACTAATTACCTTAGGTCCCTCCCGATCCATCTTGATAAGAACGGCCCCAGTCCCACAGGGCTTGCATCAGCGATCCAAGTGGTTTTGGCATCCGGATTATAATAGCCCAGCGATCGAGCCTCTGTGAGTCGCATTTTCAAGAGGTCAAAAGCTTCCTTCTGCTTGACTCCCCAAACAAAGGGCGTATCCTGCTTCATCAGTTGTCGCAGGGGCTCGGTTGTCGTCGACAAATCTGGAATGAATCTTCCAACAAAGTTAACTAGGCCCAAGAAACTTCGCACTTCCTCAGATGTTTCTGGTTGTCTAAAGTTGCAGACGGCTTCAATTTTACTATTTGTTGCTGTGATTACTTCAGAAGATAGCTATGTCCCATGAATTCAACTGATTCAACTCCAAACAAGCATTTTCTTTTGTTTAATGTCATGTTCTTTTCCCCTAGAACTCCTAAGACTTTCTTCAATCGCCTATCATGTTCCTCTTTAGTTTTTCCATGCACGAGAATGTCATCGCTAAAAATCAAATACCCTCACATTCTGCAGAACTTGTTCCATTGTGCGCTGGAACATTTCTGGGGCCCAATTATACCGAACATTAGGCGTTTGTAGCGATAGAGCCCTTGATGTGTAAGGAATGTTGTTAATCTCTCTTGATTCTGGCTCAATTCAATTTGGTGAAAAGCGCTGTCAATATCGAGTTTACTAAAGAATTTACTGTCCTTAGATCAGGGAGTACCTCATCAAACTTGGTATGTGATGTTTCTCTCTTTCCACCGCAGTATTTGCCTGACGCATGTCAACGCAATCCTGACATCTCCATTACCCTTAGGGACGACCACGAGCTGCGAGGACCACTGCGATGGGCCATCAATCTTCTCAATGATATCTTGGTCTTCCAACTCTTGAAGTTTAGTTTCTAGTATTCTTTGAAGGGGCACAGAACTCTTCTCAATGGTTGGTACACTGGTTTCACATCATGGTTAATGGGAAGTTTCATTTGAAAATCTTTCAACTTTCCCAATACAGGCTTAGCTTATTAGGCCTTTCGATCTGATTCACTTGCAGGCCTATCTTCAAAACTCCTAGTTTTATTGCAGTTCTCTTTCCCAAGAAGTGGCACACCCTTGCCTTTGATTACGTAGAACAAAGCGCTTACCTTCGGACCGGGTCTTACCTCTACATCTACTTGGAATTTACCCAGGACAGTCAGGGGGTTTTACTACCATATGGAAAGAGTGCCTTACTAGATAATGAAGAGCAGCAGTCAACTTTTTTTTTCTTTAAGCGAGTCCACGTTTCTTCATCTACTACATTACATGTAGCTCCTGAGTCAACCATAACCTCCAAACCAATTCCACCCACCTTGACTTTCAATAGGTCAAAAGAACCGTTCAGCTGGTTAACTCTGGTCACTCCGAAAGCATAGTCCGCGGCGATCTTCCGACTCGTCGTCTGTATTTGAATCGACATTAACTTGTCTAACCTTGCTTTTCTCTTTTTTTCCTGTGTTTCCTTTAGTGCGTTCCCCTTTTTGTTTACTTTTCTTCCTACAGCAAGCTCCAAAGTGCCCAATCTGATGACACAGATGGCATTCTTTGTTCTTTGCTGGACACCCATCACTACCTTTCATGTGTCCCACATAGCCACATGCAAAGCATTTTATTTTCTTTGACCTATCTAGGCCTAGGCTTACCTTGTTCACTACAGCTTGCTTGTCAGGCAGACCTAGCCCTAGGCTGAGCTTACCTGCTCCAGTCCTAGCTCGCGCTGGTTGGCATCCTCCCAAGATCGAGATGTGTCCAACACAGACTGTAGGGTCATATCTGGATCTATTTCGATAAGTTTTCTCTTGAGTTGCTTAGAAAAAACTTTGTCCAATATTTGGTCACGCAGGTGTTCATCTATGAGTGTGTCAAACCCACAGTGAAGAGCAAACTTATCAATAGACTCACCCTCTTGTTGGCTAAGTGCACGGAACTTGATCCTTTCGTAAGGAATATTACTCCTAGGTGTGAACTTCACAGTCAACGCTGCGACAGCATCCAAATAAACATTGGAACCTCCATCTGCCCCTGCCGCTGGCAGACTGTGATACACGTCCTGTACATCCAGACCTGCTTTATGCAACAACGTTGCCTTCTTTCTTTGAGGGTTTGTAATATTAGCACTTTCTGCATAATATTCAAATCCCCTAAGCCAACGCGTCCAGCGTTGTCCCACTGTTGTCTGGTCACCTGAGCAGTCGAAAGGCTGCACGCCGTTTTCACCGGACATGATTGAACAATTCCGGGTGGTCTAGGCCTATGCAAACTGTTAATACAACTACCTTCCTACCTTCTTTTCAGATGTCGAATGTATTAATTTACCCTCCGTCACCAATGTAGTATCCCAGGGACGAGGTGTTCTACCTGGATTACATACTAATTAATCACTGTACACTGTTAAGCCATAGTAGAGGAGCAAGAGGTATGATTTTATTTCCCGTGCATCTTTCGTGGAAGAGTTTTGCGGTAAGTTGTATTCTATTAGGTAGTAGGATACAAGTTTTTTGCACTTTCCTTGCAGGCCATGCTATGCTGCAGAGGGCGTCGGGGGCGTCGCGACGCCCTTACACGTTTTTTAAGAGGGATTATTTTTTATCTCGTGTGCCTTTTGTGATAGAGTGTTGCGGTAAACTATATTTTGTTAAGTAGGAGCAAAGAAATTTTTTGCACCTATTTTTCAGGTCCTGGTATGCTTGAAATGGCGTCGGGAGCGTCGCGACGCCCTATAACGTTTTTTAAGAGGAATTATTTTTTATCTCATGTGCCTTTCGTGATAGAGTATTGCGGTAAACTGTATTCTATTAATTAATGACATACAAGGTTTTTTCACCAACCTTGCAGGTCCTGGCACGCTTCAGAGGGCGTCGGGGGCGTCGCGACGCCCTAAAAACGGTTTTCTGAAAAGAGGAATGAATTTTATCTCGTGTACCTTTCGTGCTAGAGTGTTGCGGTGAATTGTATTCTATTAAGAAATAGCATACAAGTTTTTAGCACCTACCTTGCAGGTCTTGGCACTCTTCAGAGGGCGTCGGGGGCGTCACGACGCCCTATAACGCTTTTTTTAAGAGGGATTATTTTTTATCGCATGTGCCTTTTGTGATACAGTACTGCGGTGAATTGTATTCTATTAAGTAATAGCATACAAGTTTTTAGAACCTACCTTGCAGCCCTGGTAGGCTTCAGAGGGCGTCGGGGGCGTCGCGACGCCCTTTTACGTTGATTAAGATGCTTGATTTTTTATCAACGTGTGCTTTCGTGATGGAGTATTGCGGTAAACTGTATTCATTTAAGTTATATCATTCAAGTCTTTTGAACCTACCTTGCAGGTCCTGGTAACGATTCAGAGGGCGTCGGGGCGCCGCGACGCCCTATAACGTTTTTTTAGAGTGATGTTTTTTTTATCTCGTGTACCTTTCGTGATGGAGTATTGCGGTAAACTGTATTCAATTAAGTAATATCGTTCAAGTTTTTTTGCATCTACTTTGCAGGTCCTGTTACGCTTCAGAGGGCGTCGGGGCGTCGCGAACGCCCTATAATGGTTTTTTTATAATAAAGATTATTTTTTTATCTCGTGTGCCTTTCATGATAGAGTATTTCGGTAAACTATAAACTATTAAGTAATAGCATACAAGTTTTTAGAACCTACCTTGCAGGTCCTGGTATGCTTGAAAGGGCGTCGGGGGCGTCGCTACGCCCTAAAACGGTTTTCTGAAAAGAGTAATGAATTTTTATCTCGTTTACCTTTCGTGCTAGAATGTTGCGGTGAATTGTATTCTATTAAGTAATAGCAAACAAGTTTTTAGAACCTACCTTGCAGGTCTTGGCACGCTTCAGAGGGCGTCGGGGGCGTCACGACGCCCTAAAACGTTGATAAAGATGCTTGATTTTTTATCTCGTGTACCTTTCGTGATGGAGTATTGCGGTAATCTGTTTTCTATTAAGTAATAGTTTAAGTGTTTCTATCACCTTCCTTGCTGGTCTTAGTTTGCTGCAAGGACTCTTAAAAATCACTCTTAAAAACGTTATAGGGCGACGCGACGCCCCCGACGCCCTCTGAAGTGTACCAGGACCTGCAAGGTAGATGCAAAAAACTTGAATGATATTACTTAATTGAATACAGTTTACCGCAATACTCTATCACGAAAGGTACACGTGATAAAAAATCAAGCATCTTTTTCATCGTTAAATGGCGTCGCGACGCCCCCGACGCCCTCTGAAGCGTACCAGGACCTGCAAAGTAGATGCAAAAAACTTGAACGATATTACTTAATTGATACAGTTTACCGCAATACTCCATCACGAAAGGTAACACGAGATAAAAAAAACATCACTCTAAAAAACGTTATAGGGCGTCGCGACGCCCCCGACGCCCTCTGAATCGTACTAGGACCTGCAAGGTAGGTTCAAAAGACTTGAATGATATTACTTAAATGAATACAGTTTACCGCAATACTCTATCACGAAAGGCACACGTGATAAAAAATCAAGCATCTTAATCAACGTTAAAGGGCGTCGCGACGCCCCCGACGCCCTCTGAAGCCTACCAGGACCTGCAAGGTAGGTTCTAAAAACTTGTATGCTATTACTTAATAGAATACAATTCACCGCAATACTGTATCACAAAAGGCACATGCGATAAAAAATAATCCCTCTTTAAAAAAGCGTTATAGGGCGTCGGAAGCGTGCCAAGACCTGCAAGGTAGGTGCTAAAACTTGTATGCTATTTCCTAATAGAATACAATTCACCGCAACACTCTAGCACGAAAGGTACACGAGATAAAAATTCATTCCTCTTTTCAGAAAACCGTTTTAGGGCGTCGCGACGCCCCCGACGCCCTCTGAAGCGTGCCAGGACCTGCAAGGTTGGTGAAAAAACCTTGTATGTTATTACTCAATAGAATACAGTTTACCGCAATACTCTATCACGAAAGGCACATGAGATAAAAAATAATTCCTCTTAAAAAACGTTATAGGGCGTCGCGACGCTCCCGACGCCCTTTCAAGCATACCAGGACCTGCAAAATAGGTGCAAAAAATTTGTTTGCTCTTACTTAACAAAATATAGTTTACCGCAACACTCTATCACGAAAGGCACACGAGATAAAAAATCATCCCTCTTAAAAAACGTGTAAGGGCGTCGCGACGCCCCCGACGCCCTCTGCAGCATAGCATGGCCTGCAAGTAAAGTGCAAAAAACTCGTATCCTACTACCTAATAGAATACAACTTACCGCAAAACTCTTCCACGAAAGATGCACGGGATACCTGTTGCCAGTGGCGTGGCGAACATACCAAATCGGAGCCCAGGCACCGATACCAAAAGGGGTGGGTGGGTGGTCCCCCAGGGACCCACCCACCCCTTACTTTTTAATGAAACATAATATTTTATATACTTTATATGACTATTTTAATTGTGATAATCACACCTACTGAATTGTATGGCTACAGCTCTTTACTTACGGTACCTTAGAGTGTTACTGGACTGTTGTAATAGTTTGTCATGAATCATGATGTTTTAGTAAAAGTGCAGACAACATGCATGATGGATAGGCCTATTCATCCAGTAGTTCTCAACTCAACTAATAACAGGTAGCAATTCAACAATTCTGCTTAATGAATAGACACGTTCGTTATACTATAACTTATTTCATTTGATTGAATAGATTGATTTGAGGAATTTATAAAGTAAATACAGCTGGTGGCATGGAGGAAGTCGAGAACATTTTCGAGTTTTCTGTTTTAATTTTTAAATTACCGTCTTATGATATGAAGCAGGATTATCGACGTCGTGAATGCAATAAGAAGAACATTCTTGGACCTATTTGAATTGAAGTTTTTCCCAGTACAATTTCTAGATAAAAATGCATTGTTTTTAAATGAAATCGAGACAGTAAGTTTGTCCGTAAAGAATAAAATTGTATCTTTTTTCTTCAAATATTACAACAAAGTGTTTCTTTCAAAACTCCCAGAATTGTACCAAATAACCTTAAATAATCATTTTCCCGGGGGCAAGCCCACGAGCCCCTAGTTTTCATTATTATGCGTTTCAGTAGTTTTTCCTAAATCCCAAATAATAGCTCTGCCAATAAACGGAGAAAACGAACAAAATAACCAAATTGATTTCCAAAATGCACAGATTATCTAACGATCTAGGACATCCAATTTCTTTTCAAATGGGAAGGCCCCCGGATTCCTCTTGTAGGCAAGTTGTAGGCAAGTAATCAATGAAGAATTTCTTCATTGATTACTTTCATAATGTGTATTTTTTCCCAAAATTCTGGCTATGCCGCTACGAGGAGGCGAAGAGGAATAACACACCGTTGGCTTTATGAGTTCAACAATTAAAACATAAGCGCAATCTGTTCGGGCGATTCGGCTGATTTTTATAGTTCACATTATTAGCACACACACGCACAGAGTCACAGGGTAAGCGCCGTTTTTTCTTGAAAAGTAATCCTCATTCGCTTTGCTTACTCGTCTAATAAAATTTATATTAAATGCCGGTAAAAAGCACCCAAAACCATTCTAGGATCACCAAAATTAAAAAATTCCCTGCGGGGGTAATCTGAGGTAGACAAAAAAGAATTACAAACCGTTGGCTTTATGAGTTACAAAAAAACAATATTTTCAGCGATTTCATTAAAATTCATAAAATTCATTTACATAAAAATGAGGCTATCAACATCTATAAAATCATATTAATTGCTGGTAAAACGCACCAAATCCATTCTAGGATGACCAAAATTGAAAAAATTCCCTGCGGGGCTAAACTGTGGAAGACTAAAAAAATAATAAACCGTTGGTTTTATGAGTTCAACAGAAAAAAAAATCAGCCATTTCATTAAAATTTCATAACATAAAAATGAGGCTATCAACATCTATAAAATCATATAAATTGGCAGTAAAACGCACCAAATCCATTCTAGGATCATCAAAATTGAAAAAATTCCCTGCGGGGCTAAACTGGGGGCACGCCCCCAGACCCCCTTGTTGCCCACGAAAGTAGGGGGTGGGTATAGTTAAAATATTGTAGGCACCGATCACTCTTAGTAGTTCGCCACGCCACTGCCTGTTGCCCCCCTACTACAACTAGTCTGTCATTACGTCAGTTTTATTCAGAACCGGACATACGGTCGACATCAAACTACTACACTAGTCAATTAGCAACACTAGTATCTAGTCAAGTAAGAGAGCGCTTCCGGGAAGCGTGAGCATACAACAATAACTGAAACAATATCACCAAGTGTAATAATCCGGGGGACGGCGGAGCCTAGCGCGCGGCCACGGAACCAATCACAGCAATCGTACGGATCACGTGATCAGTGCGGGGCGCATGCATGCGACCGCTTGTGCTGTGGTTCGCGCCTCGCAGTTGTAGGCTTTGCTGATGTTCAGGGGGAGTTTGACTGTAAATGTAAATTGTTTTTTTGTGACAATACTAAATACTGTTTTAATTATGGCATAATTATTCTTACTACGTCGAAAACAGGATGGGGTGGGCAGTCTCTTGGCCTATAAGCGCTGCACGAATCGACGGGGTGGTTTTTGACATTTTCACAACTAACTGCATTGTAAACATATTTTTTCTGGCCTTTATAAAACACTGATATGACACAAAAAACACAGTGAACGATTACACGTTAGCCTACGCCAGCGACCTGCTTGTCGAAATTAGGCCCACATACCCTCTTATTTTAACAAATCCAGGGAATATTGCAAATATGCTTTTAAAATGCTTCGAAATACGTAATGTTCCTAGGCACTTATTTCACAAAACACACGCAAATGCTGCATTTTATTATAATACACTATAGGTCTACTTGTGAGGTGTGACTCTCAAAAATTTGGCATTGTTATGGCTTGAATTGGTTCGGTTATTGCGAGAAAAGCACACGAGGAAGGAAAACAAACCACAATCATTCACGATGGTAAATTGGTACACAAATATACTTTGACCAGAGCCCGAGAATGAGACGCAGTCATTCGCTTTGCACAAACCCGATCTCACAGCTGTTTAAGGACGAAGGACGAACGAGGGAA